>JAKWJA010001277.1:0-129302 GCA_027704765.1 Solanum habrochaites
ACCTACTAATGTGTTAGAAATAAGGAGCTTGTTGGGTTAGCTAGCTACTACAGCCGATGTCAAGGGGATTCTTTCTATTGCTTCACAACTGACGAACTTGACTAAGCAAAATGTTCCATTTGTATGGCGGAGAGTGTAGGAAAGCTTTCAGAAGCTCAAGACCTTTGTTGACTACTGCACCAATTCTAACCTTGCCAGGGAAGCAGAACTTCATTGGTATTGTGATGCATCTTATCGGTTTGGGTGCCAGTTTTTGCAGTGCTAATGAAGAGAAAAATGTGATTGCTTATGCTTCGAGGATATTAAGGGCATGAACGTATTATCCGACCCAATGATTTAGGAGTTGGCTGCAGTGCCAGTGGTGTTTGCATTAAGCAATGGAGACATATTTATTTGGGGGTTTAAGTGTGAGGGTCTATAGATCATCGTAGTCTACAGTGTATCACTCCAGAGATTGAATTGAGAAGAGGAGATGGATGGAACTACTGAAGGACTACGGACCTCACTATATTGTATCATCCGGGGGAAGGCGAATGTTTGTACGGATATATGCTTAAGTCGAAAAGGCGGGACGATGGGAAGTTATAGCTCAATTGCAAAAGCTTATAGACGCAATTAGCTAGGAGAAGTTCAGATTCTGGCTAACGACCTTGAGATTAGAAGAAATGAGAAGGAGGATTTCTAGCTTGTGTGGAGGCAAGATTTCCTTCTTGACAAGATTAAGGGGGAAGAAGTTTAATGATGAAAATTGATCGGATCGAGATAAAGTGTGGCAAGGAGCGGCTCTAGCTAAAGAAGCAAAATCGCATGGAGGAAGGTGTTTGAGGATTAAGCGGAAGGTATGTGTACCCCGTGTCGATGATTATCAACACTATTCTGACAGAGGCTCCACAGTCAAGGTATTCGATACATCCGGGTGCAACCAAGATGTACGTGACCTAAGCAACACTTTGGTGGAGTAGAGAATGAAGCAGTTGATATTGTGGTTTTATTGTCAAATGTCCAAACTGTCAACAAGTAAAGTATGAAACACCAAAGGCCGGAGGAAAAAGGAACATCAGAGAATGCCCATTCCGGAATGGAAATGGGAGAGAAATTGCAATGGACTTCGTGGTTGGTCTTCCAAAGAAATTGGGCAAGTTCGACTCCAATTGGCGTTGATTGTGGACAGATTGATTAACTAAGTATGATCATTTCAATTACGGTAAGGTTGACTTACAAATGCAGGAGAGTTAGCCAAACCTTTACATATCAGAAGTTGTTCGAATGCATGGAGTTCCCCTCTCTATCATATCAGATAGATGGTACGCAGTTTACTTCTAAGTTTTGGAAAACATTGCTATGCGTGAATTGGAGGGGTAATAGGTTGGATCTTAGTACTGGTTCCATCCTCAGACAACGGTTAGTATTGATCGCGAACGATCAAGTGTTGGTTGGAGGATATGAGGGATATGCTTCGTGCATGCTGTATAGAATTCGGTGAGCCATTGGGATAGCTTCTTCCCTTAAGCAGGAGTTAGTTTTTCATACAATAATAGCTATCACTCAAGCATGATATGGCCCCATCTGAAGCATTGTGTAGGTTTAGGCAGATGTAGGTCTCCAATTGGTTGTTGATGCATTCGAGGTAGCCTTGGGTACTGATCTTTTTGAGGGATTCGATAGATTTAGAAAAGTGAATGAAATCTATTCAAGAAAAAGTTCTAGCGGAGCAAGTAGACCAAAGGGAATATGAGATCGAAGGTAGAGACTTAGAGTTCATGGAGGGTGGTGAAAAAGTATTGTTGAAAGTTTCACCAATGAAAGGGTGATTTGCGGTTTGGAATAAAAGAGGCAAGCTAAGCCCAAGGTACATTGGTCCCTTTGAAGTACTACGCGAAGTAGGGAGGTGGCTTATGAGTTAGGCATTGCCCCCAGGGCTATGTCCGGCTACATCCGTATTCCATGTGTGTTTCGTGGCGTGTTGAAAGATAACCATGGGGATGGAACTACATTATCCGTTGGGATTCAGTTTTGCTTGATGAGAATTTGTTCTTATGAGGAGGAGCATGGTTGTATTTTAGATGAGAAGTTGCCAAGTGAGGTAAGGGAAATGGCATCTATCAAAGTTCAATGGAAGAATCGGAACTGTTGAAGAAAACTGAAGAAGAAGCACTTGGGGAGCAAGGAGGCAGATTGCGAGAAGCATACCAACATCTGTTTACAGATTCATGGTATTCCTTTCGCTTTTTTCCTCTTTGACGATAGTTCGGGGACCCGAACAATGGGAAATTGGTATCTGTTGTAATGAAAATGTTAGTCTTTTGTTTGGAGCAACAGATTACTGGAAAAACTGGCAGAAGTGACGGATGCCACGACGGACCGTCATGGAACGAACGGACCGTGTGGAGGTGTATTCAAAAACACTGGAAAATCTGGAATTGGGTACTGAAAAATCGACTCTCTGACGGTCAGACGAAATGGCAGGACGGCGTCGAGGCGTGATGGACCGTAACAGAGTCAATGTGGAAAATCCACTCTCTGGCACCCTGCGACGGGACAGCAGGGACGGACAGTGGCAGGCAGAGGACGACGGCCGGCACGGGCTGCGAGCCAAGGCGGGGTTCGGAATCTGATTACTTAATTTAAGGGCGGCCGTTTGGACTATTCCCTGCTTTAAATTATAAAGTAATGGGTTAATGTTTAATAAGTCTAATTACTTGGGGGTTTTAAAAGGTAACCTTCAGTTAATTAGGGGGTTTATTATGCCATCTCATTCTAATTATATATTAAGTAGGGTAAAGGAGGGTTGAATAGAAAAATAAAAAGAAACAAAGAGAGACAGAAAAGAAGAAGAGAACGAATAGAGAGAGAGAGAAACGAGAGGAAGCAGGGAATTTGCGAAGATTAGTTGTTGATCGCAATTCTTCGGTGGAGGTAGGGTTATGGTTTTACCTATTCGTAGTAAACTCAATCGCGCTGATATGTGTTGGGTAATATTATTAAGTCTTCTTCTATATGCTAATTGTGTGTATGCATGATGCTCTTATATATAGATATAGATTGTGATAAAATAAGCATGATGAAGCTATGAATCTTAAATATAAGAAATTCCTAATCTACTTGGGTTAATGATGATGCTGGATTCTTAAAGAAGGCTAATGAAGAAAGTAGTGAGATTAGGGGATCGGTGGCACGTTCCTAGGACCAGGATAGATATTGAGGATCGGAGTGTCACGTTCCGACACCAGGATTAGAATATGAGGATCGGAGTGTCACGTTCCGACACAAGGAAGATATGAGGATCGGCGAGTTGTCACGTTCGAAACCAGGATAGTATTATGGATAGGGTTGCCACGTTCCGGTACCAGGATAGAATATGAGGATCGAGTGTCAGTTCCGACACCAGGATAGGATAGGGATAGGGTGCAACGTCTGGTACCAGGATAGCATATGAGGGAGGAGGTCACGTTCCGACCACAGGGATAGTCTATGGATAGGGTCCACGTTCGGTACAGATAGAATGAGGGAGCGGAGTGTCACGTACGGACACGCGAGAGTAATAATATAATGAACTTGAAGATACTAATATACTCCAATCTAAAGCACAGTTTCCCAAAGAGTAGGTTGTGGAGCTTGAGGTTTCACTTAGATATGATAGGTAATATATAATGATATTTATTATTGTTGCGATCACTGTTAAGATATTAGTTGATTTATGAGGTTATCGAGATATATTGATTTCTATTTTAGTTGCCGATTGTGATACCACTCAGTTACTTGTTGTGGTTTGTACTGACCCCCCTACGTTATGTTGTTTCTTTTTGTATATCGTGTATGAAGCAAACGTGCAGGTTCATCTTTCGACTCAACAGTAGTTTTAGTTCAGCCCAGTCGTCGTCCACGCCGGACTTCAGGTGAGTAATGCTTCTAGCTTGGACTGGATCTTCCCTTACTCATGTCTTGATGCCTTGTGAGTTTTAGGCATTAGACTAGCTTTATTTGTTTACTTCTAGAAACTCTTAGTTTAGTAAATGATCAAGATGTCTTGTGGTGATTGACCTTCCAGATTTTGGGGACATAATAGATGTTGAATTTTAGAATTATTGAGATTGTCTTGTATTTATGAGTTTAAATCGCCCGCATTGCTTATGTGATATTAATTAAATGAAATGGTAAGGTTTTTAGATTGGTTGGTTCCTACCATAGGAGGGTAAATGTGCGGTGCCAGTCGGGGCTCAGTTTTGGGTCGGACATGTTCATCCTTATTAAGGCTTAAGTGTTACTCCATCCACGGCATTTTTTTACAAGATTTAGGCCGTCTAGGTTGATTCATCTTGAAAGGATATTGGGGAGAAATTAGTGTTTTGAAAGAATTTCTTCGCTCTTCTGGTACCTCAATATTGACCTTGATTACTCCTTCTTCATCTTATACGGGTTACTGGATTAAGTCTCCATATAACATATAACACTAATAACTATTTTAAAGACAAAGTGATATTAAAGTAAGTGAAAGGTAGCCTTTTCTCATTTCTTCTATAGTGAGTTTTATAACTTTCACACGCTAGTCTCTTCTCACAGGCGAATCTTATGAAATTTAAAAGCACCCTATGGCCAAAACAATTTCCTCCCTAGCCTCAAGCGGTGGAAAACGAGACTAAAAAAACCTGTTATGGTTTATCTCTTGTCATACTTGACTAAATACTGATGGAAACTCATAGAAATTAAAACAAGGCGGCACATGTTTATTCATGGGGAACCTACAGTGAGTTTCACCTGTTGAATAGGATTCGTCATATCCAGAAGAGAACTTGAAATATGTTATTGTTACTAAGTTTCTTATGCAAAACCTGATATTATGATGTAGGAATGATTTTTAAATGGACACTTTGAAATCAAAGGAGTTGCAATGGGGATTACGGGATCCTTGTCATGTTCTAGAGAGTTATCGAATCACGAAGACTTTATTAGGGTGTATTCTAGGGAACAGTGATCATTTATTACCACTATAAGAAAAGGGCCGTTAAATAGTCAGTACCAATGTTGGACACCATTGTTTAATCCAAGAGCGGAGGACACCAAGAGACACCAATTGCTTAGACTTGGAAAAGCCGATATTGAGCCAAAAAATGCAAGGTGAAAAGAACGCTTACATGCTGATCATAATGAAAACATGATCTTTGGAACCATGAAAAGGAAAAGTCCATGTAATAGATAGATATGGAAAAGAATCAATCAAATAAACCTGCCATGTTATGTTTGAATCAAGAGATGGCTACAACCATGTTGAATCTATGGAAAAAAAAAAAGTGGAAACTCAGTCTTCCACCCAAGATGGGGAAGATTAGAAGAGGAGAATATACTTTTTTTACCTTGTAGGATAAGTTTAATTCCCTCAAGCACCTTAATTATTCCTACAAGTAAGAACAAATGCATCTATGACAGTTTAGATTAAGTCATTCGAACTGAGTGCTACAAAAGTAACATGGAAATCAGGATTTTTTCAGGACTGGACAGTAACAGGTCTGATGCGATGATGAAGATCTTTATGGTTGCTATATGCTCATAGGGGCTAAGTAGGGTAATTTCACCTACACAACCTAAATTGGAACAATAAACGCAGAAACAGACATATGCCAAGACACCATAGTTGGGAGTAAAAAGGTGAGTGAGGACTTTATCAGGCCCTATCGATGCGATTCCAAAGAAGAAAAAATTCATATGAAAGTTCAAAAATTTATCAGATCCAACCAAAATTCACAAGAAATGATTAACTACAATCATCATTAGACAAAATTTGAAAGAAGAATATAGAAGAAAAATTAACTTCATATTACTTTAGATGGGAAAACAATATTTTTAGTTTAACATATATCAAATGAAGTTTCAGTTGGATAACTCATCTTTATCTTGATTTAATTTCTTTGCATTTGCTTAATCATCCTAATTTGTTTAAATATAATAATCATAGTAAGGATTGTAACTCCGGTGATGATCATAGAATACTAGTTTCTTGTTCTATTTTCTCTATGCTTGTTAATTAGTAGAGACTTGTTATCTAATTACGAAAAATAAGGTATTGACCTATCCCCATTGATTGTACTTATTTTTAAGTGAGCAAACGAGAAAAAATAATAAACGCGAAAGAAAAACACAGAATTATCCAAGTCCACAGAATTGCACTTCGTGCCTTAGGAATTTATCCCTCTCACGTACCCGAGGATTGCAAAAATTTATTTCTTCCAGATTGAAAAGTATATTAAACTATTCAAGAAAACTAAAGGGTTACCTCAAACTCAATTATTCAACGAACACAAAATGACAGAGAATCACACAAAAAACAGATCAATCAATTGTATTTGTAAGAAGGTTTGCAAAAGAACGGAAACAATTAAATACTACAAAAAAAGAGAAGACAAATCTCTCTAGTTAGTATCGTGATTCTCTTATTTGACTCTATTTCTCTAAAACTTTAATCGTACTGTTTGATTTACTCTTAACTGAATATTGAATGGAATTACGATTTAAAGATAATCAAAGATTTGTGTTTGAAAAGATCCTATAACATTTAATAATTATTTTTTATAGCTAAATATGGGAAATCCTAAATTACTATTGGGAGGGATCGCAACACAAGGCATTTTTAAATTCTAGTTAGGAAAACATCTTTTGAGGCAGAACACCTCGTATTAACTCCGTGACGCGAAGCTAAAATTATAAGTATTGGGCATTAGGCGCGCGATGCGAGTCCACCTTCAAATTTTTCTAGTAAAATTTTCTTCTTCGTTTTCTAACCCCAATTCGCCTAACTTCGATTCCTTTTCTCAATTTGCCTTTAAATGTCGATACACTTAAAATGTACCTAAGAACGTAAGCCGAAATGACTTTATAACGTGACGTAATAGTTTGGAAGATGAAGTTTCCTTCGGTTCTCCTTGAAAGTGACCTTTCTTTTTTTAGCCCATTTTTGAGGAACTCGAAAAAAAATTGAAAATTAAAAAGGAAATATTTTCTAAAACACTTTCAAATCCAATCTAATTCAATAATAACACACGAATTCAAGAAAGGGTATTAAAATCATCAGCATTCAAACACTTTAAGGATGAATTAAACTGAAATTAACATGCTTGACACGTGGGAGACGATACAACTTTATGAGAGACTCAAATAATTATCGAAATAAATCCTTTAAAGAAAACAACCAACCTTCTTGTTACTTATGAAATTGCCCTTTTACTTATTCTTTTATATTCTCCTTTTCTTATTAGCCCTAGCGTGAAAAATTTTAATTTTCTAGAGCCCTGGATTATTTTAACTTCATTCTGACCCATATTAACTCCTAAAAATGGAATAAAATAATAGGATAGTGCAAAAAATTAAACAAACCCCTTTAAAACCCGGATTTGAGATTTCCTTATATGAACAGGCAAACATCAAAAGGGCATAAATCACTCATACAAAATCTAAATTCGCGCAAACATGGCGGGGTGGGAAAGGTCGTTCTACGAGGATTTCCAACATTATATAGACAGTACCTATCAACTCTTTTGAGATTAGAAGTCGTGTGGTCAATTGAAATTGACCAAAACACTCCTTTTCAACTTAAAATTTTTGATTTTTTTCTAACAATTTAGAATACAGTATTTAAAGATTTAAACTCCTACTAGTTCTTTCTAGTTGATGAGGAATGTTAAAATCTATTTAGGATAAGGTTTTACAACTTGGGTCAAGGATCTTATCAGGGTTGGTATTAGAGATTTTCTTGTTGTGGTGACCCTTCACTATATTGAGATGTCTTGTACACTATATGGAGGGATTCTCAGATTAGAGAGGAGGGGAGTAACATCATAGTGCTTACTACATTTGTTTCTGTATTTCTATTTTATATAAAAAATAAATTTGAAGGTTCTATTTTAAAAGTGAGTAAAATTTCAAATTCAACTTGGTTAAAAAAAATAACCAATTCATAAAAACACACAAATATGTAAAAAAAACGTGTTATTTTAGAAAGTGCATACAATTAATATACATGACTATAATGAGAAAATGACAAGAACAAAAACACTTACTTATTTTTACCACACTCGATTAGCTTATCTTGTTCATTCAATTCCTATTGAATTCCAAAAATAAGATGTACCAATTTAACACCTAGTCATTAAGGCCAAGATAAGCCTATAAAGAAGAAATCAATTTGACGATAATTCACCAAGTAGTAATTTAGTTCCTTGTTAAAAAAATACATCAAATTTTTTCTTTAAAAATGGAGAAATTTGAAGAGATAGGGTTGTCAATGTTAGCGTGAGTATGGGTTAGAAGAGCTGGCTGCAACTTCTCAAATTGGGAATTTTGATTTACGTCGATTGTATTCTTCAAACTAATTGACTATTCATGAAGAAGATGATGACCTATAAAATTACAAAGCACATTATAGCTATTATTGGAATTAGCATGTCAAACTACGGGCTATTTCATGTATTTCATAATCCCTCTTTTTTCCTTTTTAATTATTTTACTTGCATGTTGAAATAATTTGAATTTTCACTATATTTTGTTGATCCAGATTTAATGATGGTTTTATAAAAACAAAATAATGTCGGAGATAGAGATCCAACCATATCAAAGAATTATCTTTTCTTAAAGGTTAATTAGGGCGTTGGAATACCAATAAAGTCTGGGACTCTAATGGGTATAAATGCACTAAGTTTGTATTTTATTGTTCAATAAATGTTCTTTACTCAATTTTAGATAACCAGAAAAAAAAAAAAAGACAAGAGCTTCAGTATAATATCAAAACTGCATTGTAAAAATATTTAGGGAAAACTCTTAAAACAACGCATTAAATAATATTTTCAATAAAAAAATTTCTCTAGCTAATTCATGGTTTCTTATTAAATAAATCACAATTTATTGTTAGGTGTAATTGTCACCCAATAATTATTTATTCATTTTTGCTATTGACACATATGTTGTGCACTGAAAAAAAAAACCTTAAAAGGAAAAATATTGAGAATTTGATAAGTCAAATTACTGATTCTACAAGATAAAAATAATGTTACTATTGTAGTGACTTTCATACTAGAAATTCTTCTTTATTCTATAATAAAATGGCAATTAGAGGAAAGAGAAATGGAGGAAAGGAATGATTACAAGAATGGTGCAAGCCTCAAATAAAATTTAATCAGGTAGTCAACCAATGCATTCTTGTAGGTAAAAAAATTTTATTATAAAATATGTAAGAATTATTTATATCTCTCTTCGGATGCATCTTTTATCTTCATTTCTATCAAGTGTTTTGTTTATAATTTTCGCAATAGTGGTGGAATTTACCCCCCCAAATGACTAAGGAAACAAAGTTTATTCTATACGTTCCTTAGTAGATTAAAACTGTTACGTTTTGTGAAGCAATAAAAATCATAACACACTATTTTACTGCGGAAAACCCAACTTAAGGGTAAAACCAGGACCTACATATTGTAGAATATTTAAACTCCCCTTATTAAATTTCAAGTTCAAAAAAGATTACATAGTTATTAAACCTAAGGAATTTTAAACTCTAATTCCTAGAGAAATTAATTAACTTAGTTCTAGTAACGAATTATGAACTGCTAAGTTATACCACCCAAAGACACAAAAACCCCGAGATTTTATATCTTCTACCAGCCGTCAGTTTCTCAAAATTGTTTAGAAACATCCATACTACACATACTCGTTCTAAGTCAAAACTCTTCATTACAATATTACAACGTTTTCTCACAAATTTGCACCACCACTCCCAAAGTAAACTCTCCAAACCTTCTCAACCCTCAATTCATATTTGTGAGTTCTCATATAGTACGCATTTTTCTCAGGAAAAAACTATGCCCTATTTATAGATTTTGAATTTAATCCAAAACCATATTTCAACTAGAAATCCTATTTATGTAGGACTCCTCTTTTGTGTGGAACTCTATCACGCATCATAACTTATTTTTCAATTTGACTTTGCTCTATTCAAATTCTCGTTGAACTCAAGGTTGGCTTCTTTTCTGAAATGTCTTTGCCGCAAACCTTACGCTTTCTTGCCGCCTCACCTAAATAAGTTTTCTTAAGAATGTAAGAAATAAAAAGACGAGGTTTTACTTAAGCAAAAGTAGGATATAATATTCCTTCTTTCACAGATTGACTCTTCTTACATCTTGTTCACAGCATTTTTCTACTTTATTCTATTACTCCTAAGAAAAGTACAAGTATGTTGTCTCTTAATGTTGCATTTCCTCTTCGTAAGCTATGTTAAATAATTCAGGTTGCTCAGGTTCTCCATAATGCACCGCACCAGATGTCAATCTTCAAAAATATACACTACATATTCCTATGTACTAAAAACAAATGGCATGGCAATACAAAGTAGACATTCTTCTTGGGTAGCTTCATGCTTCATGTAACAAATCCTGTTTGATTAAGAGCATACCTTGCTTGCGAACTCCGTTATAAAAGAAAATTTTTGTGTTGGTTGCTGGTCGAAAAATAATACTTCCCGAGCTTTATATCATCTATTTCGCGCGCTTGAATTCTCCTTATCCACGTCGGATTCGTCTGTACGGAAAACACGTGTCAAACAAAATGTTTCTTCATCTGAAATCCCGTATTTGTTAGTTATCAAAATCGTTCTCTCTAAACAAATACCCCTCCTTTTAGTGATGACAAACATACATTACGAACACACCAAATAAGACATACAATGCTAGTTCTCTTTTTTTCATGTTACTAGTACAACTCTTACTTTTCCATACTTCACAATACGAGAAATTAACAAATTCCCTCGTTTTGACTATGACCAATTTTCTCTGCTCGCATGAAAAAGTACCATAACTATATGTTAGCTTCCACCTTTGACATCAGACAAAAAGAACCTTATGAAAGCATACACCATACCTAAGAGAAGCACATTGATAAATCATGGCCAATAGCTATCACATACTCACACACTTAAAAATCAAGAACTCGTTAGCTATAACAAAATGTTTGCACAACTTATGATACGACATGAACCTGAAAATCAAACCCAACATTATTATTAATGAAAGACGCATATTACCACCTACAAATGTAATCAAAATTAACATGAAAATCAAGCACTTGTGATGAGAAAAACATTTTGAAGTCAAAGTCTAACGCGTCTAGGTGGTAATGATAAAAGATGAGAGGACTTAAAAGTCATTTAAGTAGCAAAGATATCTTCTAAATAAAAGTTAGCGCCTCTCACATTATCAAAGGTTTTAGACTTATCTATGCACGCTCAATTCCTTTTTTCTATTTTTTAATAACTTTAAGGAACTTGTTCAATCGACAATGTACCCTCTACAGAAACGAGAGTTCACTTATCTTTAATTCCATAGTAGTTAGTAAGAGGAACAAATTTTCCTTGATATATCATTGTATGGAACATCTTCTCTAATCTGTCCCGCACCATAAAATACTTTTATTATTATCAATTCGAATCCCAGTTATATGGTTTCCCAATTAGGAAGAACTAGGTTAGAGATGGGTCTCTTTGATCTCCTCACTAGATGCACCCAAAGTGAGCCTAAAAATGACACTTTTTTCAAGTGTGTATGCGTCCCCAAAAATATTCCCTCAGAATGTAATCCTCTAGAATTTTACTCAATACCAATGATTCCCCCTAAGAACCGCACACACTACTTTCTTAATCTATATTTATAATCACCAAAGTAGAGGTGTACTCCATTAAATTTTTCTCAATCATAGACCATTACATTGGGATATGGATTTTTAAGAAGATATTTGTTATGGTAGTATTTAGGGTATTAATATATTTAGGGACAAGTGGAATAAATAGGTTCAAAGTGCTTCACTTTATATTAATCATGAATAATATAGTGCACGTAATAGATCTCTGGGATAATGTTAAATTTCCTTTAATTTTACTAAGTCTCTCTCCGTTGCTAGATGCAAACACAATGTGATAGTGCATGAGTAGCAGACTTAAAAGTTGGTATCGAGACATACACTTAAAATACAAAATACTGAGCATAGAATTCAAGATTAGAGTGCAGTATAGCGAAGGTATTATTTTTTGGGATATATGTGACCTTCCGTAATCTCCCCAAGATCAAAATTTTTCGTTTAAAGTGTTTTCATTGGCTCTATGATATTATGATGATTGATTCATCTGAGTGCGCATAACTGTTAGATATGCATTAGGTGGGACCCTTCCTTTCATATTCTCTTCTCTTTCCCTTTTCCTTTCTTTTTTTGCTTTTCACTTTTTTCTTCAACTTTTTTTTTAGTCAATATTCATCTATTCCCTTTTATCAAGTGAGAGGAAACTTTTTTTGTTTTAATCTGCATATGAAAAAACAGGTCAAATTGGTGAATGGTTGCCGTGCTCCTCTCAACTTTTCATGGAAATTCAAAGTTAGATAAAGAAGCCAGACTAGCTTGGATCCTTGGTTTGATCAAAAGGATAAATAAGATCCTATGACAGCCATTGGGACAGGAAAGTTTTAGGAATATATCATGTTTCCTCTGAAGAGTTTCGATAAAATCCTTTGCTAATTTTCAGCACTTTACTCTGTATTCAGACCCTTTTTGCTTGGCGGCCTGAGTTATCAAAAATAATATATAAAAGAATTTTCAATCATATGTTGTTCATTACCCTATTCCAGTTCTGATGTCCGAGTATTGTTAACTAGAGTATTACTATCATGGAAGATTGTCCATTTATTAGCTCTGTTCCAAATCAATTGTATCCTAGAAAATTCACGATTCATTCACCTAATGTTCCCTTTAAAAAAGATAGTTCATTGTTTAAACCTCAATAGATCTTGGTCACATCTGATTTGATAACCACTAATTATTTCTTTTCTTCCGCCAGTAGTAAAACTTGTTTCAGAATTCAAATGTGAGATCCAAAGTGAAGGATCATTGGATGTTATTGTGCCCTTTAGGGTGATTTTCTTTCTTGTGAGATCAAAAATTAACTTTCTCAAGATCAATATACTAAACTGTAACCTAGCATGGGGAAAGCAATTGATTTGTGGTTTTAACTAGTTCTTTACGCTTGTAAACTATGGAAACAAGTAAAGTAAGCAGAATGATAGTTTTTTCTGTAGAGAAACATACTAGTTGTCTTTTAAAATCAATAGATTTAACGTTCTTGATTGTAGATTTATTATCAGTAAGAATAGAGTTAATGGTTCATTAATTAATCTAATACGTTAGTTCATAATCTTTAGTGGTAGAAGTCTTCCCTTCTTGTCGTTCCACAATAATAGTATTCTCCCATTAATAATGGTGGTCTGTCGAGTGTTTCCCTTGACCACACCAAGAGGAGATGCAAAATTCATAATGATCTTATCTTGAGTTATTAAAATCTTCAAAGATAACCTGCTTGTTACAACTGTGGAAGTCTGGCCCCCAAAATCGCCAAGGAACAGGTTTATTCTTTATGTTCCTTTGCAAAATTACAACATTTAAGTTTTGTGAAGCAACTAAAATCATTAGCACAATTTTATGCGGAAAACCCACTCTTCGGCTAAAAATCATGACCTATACCATATAGGATTTAATCACTTTATGAAACTTAGGATCTCACACAAAATTTCAAAACTATTGTAAACTAAGGAATAAAAACTTCGAATTCCTAGAGGAATTATAACTCTAGTTCCTAGTTAAGAACTTATAAACTCAATTTTGGCTTACTCAAAAGATACAAAACCGCGGTTTGAATCTTCTTACCTTCCATCACGTTCCTCAACTTGTTAGACGACTCATAACACACACTCGTTGTAATCAAAACTTAATTACATATTACATGTGTTCCTAAAAAATTAGCAACACTCCAAGTACTCTCAAATCTTGATTATTTTTGATATTTTGTCTCGATGTAAATGCGCCCAATTTTTCTAAAGACAAAAATTATCTCCCTCATTTAAGATTTGGTTCTTGAATCAAAAAACCCTATTTCAACAGGAGTCTACTTCATGTAGGACTCTCTTTTGTGTGGAATACTCCTAGTTCAATGATCGTTCATCTCCTTCTTCAACTTTAACTTGCCGCATCAAATCCTTGGCTGAACTCAAACTTTGGCTTCTATTCGTATGTGTCTTTGCCGCAAAAACTTACGCTTTTGCCGCCTCATTACGTTTTCCTTCAGCAAGTAGATAAGTAAATAAAGATGTATTGTTTTCTTAGGCAAGTGGATATTAGTATTCCTTTTTACTTGGTTGATTCCTTCTTACTCTTTAGTCAATAATTTTCCTACTTTAATAGTATGCTTCCTAATAAATTACAAAGTTGTACTTAATTTTGGGAATTCCTCTTCCGGTAAGCTATTTAATGAATTTAGGTTTGCTCAGGGGGCTCCATAATGCCACCGCCCCCGGACCGGATGTCAATCTCAAAATAACACAGTACATATATATGTACAAACACATAACAATGAGAGTGAAATTATATATCCATATGTTTTCCTATAAATTGAAAGAAAAAAGTTCTTAATTATTGATATCTTTAATCTGGGTATGTTTATGTAGGAAAAGGTTTTCAAATAAAATGTTGAAGAAGAATAAAGTTAAGGAAGAAAAAAGGATTATAAATCCAATTGACCAAATGGAGTAGATAATCAGATTTCATAAAATTCTTGATTGTGGTGGGACACCTAAACACTATATTGGTATTTTCAATAATCAGCTTTCAAAAAAGATATATATATTGTATCTATAATATGTTGTGGTTTCTTTATACTTATAGTGTACGTTACTTATAGAGAAAAACTTTAGAAATTAAAGTTAGTAATTCTTCTTACTTCTATTTCAAGTTGACATTCTTCCTCTTTAATTTTAAAATAATCTTTCTTAATTGCAACTTGATGAAGTTTGAACCTCATATATTTATCTTTCCCAGAATGTTTACTTTGACTCTACATGGAGCACATTATTTAAAACTTGTTGTCTTAATACTTTGTAATATTTGTGTGACTATTAAACTTCTCACTAATGATACAATTTAAAAAAATGTATAGATTGGTATTTTCAAATATAGACAGATGTTCCTCCCTTTTTTTTTATGGATTGATATCAAAATGGGTTACTAAAATTGAAAGAAAAGGAGTATATGACAGTGATAAAAAAACTTCTTTTGAACTCATTAATGGTGGTCAAATTTACAGTATAAGGGATCATAAAAGTTGGATGTATATCTCGTTTTATTAAGTGTTAATTATTTTATTTTTATCATGAGGATTATATTATATAAACCAAATTAAGCAAATATGGATTATTCCAAAACAGTGAGAAAAGATACTGGTCTTTTAGAGATTGGAAAAATCGCATTTCATTAAGAATCTATTTATTTTGGCAATGTCATTGTTTATCCCACTGAAATCTTCATATTTTGTCCGACTGAACTCAAAAGAATTATCTTGAGACGCCCTGATATTGTTCATGAAAACTTGTGTGTAAATTCGAAGTAATGTGAGACATAAAATATTATGCAACTAACAGGCGCAAGAGGGTGAGATATTTTGTGAGGAGGAGTATGAGAGTGAGAAATCACTAACGCTGCGATTCCTGAACGATCCGGATAATAATTGCAAAAGACACATTCAAACAATGACAACGAAAAATAACGATTGTTTTTTGAAGTATGAGTAAATCTACTAAACGGGGTCAAAAAAAAAAAGATTATGGATGTTTTTAGGTGTAGTAAGTTTCTTCGATTTTGTAGTTTGGGAATCTAGGGTTATTTGGCATGTATATGGAGACTAAATGAATTCATAGACGTATCATATATGTTTTAATCAAGATTTTGGTTTTTTGAAACCAAAAAATAGTCTCAAAATGGAATAAAAATTAACAGAATTAGTGATGATGTAACAATTGTTATTTGGTGATGTGATTGCAATTCAACCTCTTATATTTTTAGGAAAAAAATATTCATAAAATGTTAACATATTTGTGGTGTTAATATTATTTATTTTCAAAAGTGTTCTCTATCCTATCATCTCTCGATTGCCCCCCTCCTTACTAGAAAATGTAGTTAGTAATTAATTCTTTTATTTGTGGAGTCAACGGGGGGCAGTCATGACTATAACTTCTTCTTGAAACTCCCTTATATCACTCATTATTTATCTTTCATGTTTTGCAATGAAGATATAAAGCACAATTATCACCCTAGAATATGAACAAAATCTCGGACACACACCTAAACGAACTAGGTCCTATTACACCCCCCCCCACCCTACTCCCAAATAATTTTAAATTTTTTGGGACCTTTTTTTCTAAAACGGGCAAGTTAACCACGCAGAAGTGAGTTTGTACACATCGATGCCACATTTGTAAATATATATTATTATTTTAAAAAAAAATTAATTTACTAAAAAATTATTATACAAATGCCTATTTTCTTTATCTTGATGTTTTTAAAACTAAGTTAATTATATACTTTTTTGTACTTTGTACCGACGAAACTTCTAATTTTTGTTTAATTCAAACATTTTTCTATTGATTTGATTTTCTGTCTTTCTTTTCAGTTTAATTGTAAAATTTAATTCAGTTTCTTGTATTAAAAATTACTAATTTTGAAATGATATCTAAATAATGAAGAGAACCAAATAAAACAACAAAAATAAAATGTTTTAAACTAAAGTCACTTTTAACTTATGTTTTTTAAAACAAACATATCTTTTAAAAAAATTGAAGTTTAAAGTAACGAATTAATTTCTAAAAGTTAAAGTGAGACAAAAACTTAAGAAAAACATTTTATAAAGAAAGAAATAAAGAAATTAAATTTACATTAAGTTCTATTATCAATAAATATTTGTACTAAATATTATAAACTTAGGAATCAATAACTGATAATTTGGCCAATTTGGGCACTATCACGTGTTTTTCAAGGAGTGTGCACATTATCTATGTAATGTTGAGTATGTAGTATATTGAACGCATCTTTTCACTTGCTTTATAATTCATTTCTAACCTCTTTTGTTGCTTATCCATGTGAAACATTTGTTATGAAAAACATTATCTAGAATTTTGAAACTTCTCTGAAATAAAAAATGGATAATCAAAAATTCAATTTATGGGGTTCATCAAAAGAAAAAACTATATTTTTTATGTGAGAAGTATTATTGAATAGAATTCAAGTGGGGGTAAAAATATAAATCATCGGTAGATTGATGTTAAGGCATATTGCACCAAAATGCTAAGTGTGTCTTTTACCCTTTTATGGTCTTTTTTCTTGTGATGACAAGTATTCCTGGTGGAGTGCAAAATATAAGCAGAATCTCAAATAGGTTCCAAGCCACCCTGAATCGAATTCACAATGGATGACAAGAGTGTTCAATCCTATTTGACTACTGTTCACAAAAAAATTGCAAAACTTACTGTAAAGCATTAGAGATGTAGAAATAGGGGGAGAACTAGGATAGAGTCTTTTAAATTCATATATTAAATTTTTTCCATAATATCATAATCGAAATAACTTACAAAATATGCATTCCATTATAAAACTATGTAGTACCATATGAGAAGTAATCTCTAAGGTAAAGTTCATTAATTTAACATTAGAAGACAAGGAAGAGATAAATAGGAAACAAAGATTTTTATTTAAATATGAGTGTATGAAATTAAATACAATTGTTCCTATTTTGTTATGTGCAAACACCAACACATAAATTATAAGGGGAAGTTAACTTTCGTAGACTATTTTAGAAAAAAGACATCGTATGTTCAAACCAAATGAGCTTTTGAACTCCTTATCTTTTCTCGTAGAATACCCTGGTATTAATTGTATTCTCTACCATGAAGTGGTAGTGTATGAGGGACCGCCGAATAAGGACGAGAATTGATTAGTGGGCAAAATGGGTTCATTTTTCGTTACTTTGATAATGATGGCAATGATCTCTACTGATATCAATCTAGTATAGATGTGAAGGTTTTCAAGTTTACATTGATTGAATGAAGCGCCTTGAACTCAATGTTGATTCGCGGTATGTATTGTCGTACTATGAATTTCATTTATATTCTAGATGGTGATTGCTTCTGTTAAAGGAGGACCACGTTATGGGGGAGGTGATTTATATGGTTGGTGGTTTGTATATTGATCTTGAGGGTGGGATATATGGTCGGTCAAGGTTGTTGTTAGGGACGGGGGTAGCAGGTAGAAGCATTATGGAGTTGACTGGTGGATGGTGAAGGTCATGGTGCGGCAGGATGTTGACCCAGGGCTGGTGCGGTGCTAGCAAGGAGTGGTATAAAACAAGTGTGAGCATGCTGGTCATTTTCTTGGAAATGTAGTCAAGTTACTGATATGGCAGAGGGGGTGGTGGGAACACATGGTTGAACGGACAGAGGGAGGTGGGAGGGGTGGTAGTGGGCGTTACAAGTTAAGGGCAGAAGGGTTGTAACATTGAAATCCTTGTATATAATATAATTCCCACCACCTCCGCCTCCATTCTGTTGTGCAATTACCATAGTCGGGTGGACCTTATCTCACAGTACCGCTGCCATATCAGCTAATAATTAGGTGGTTTTGGTACATCCCTGGGAGTGAAAATAGAAATTGTATTTATCACACTTGGACATCCACTTCCTTCTGTACCACCCTATACAATCCTCCACCTCCCCCATACCTCCCACCACCACCGTCATATCAACCATTCAACTCCGTTTACAGCTTCGCCCTTAATGCCTTAACACCACTATATTCCCACATCAAAATGTATACAACCACCATCACCCCCAATTAAAAGGAATCACGTTCCACACCTTCCATCATGGGATCTTCTTGTGATATAAGATCACCAGCTAAGTCGGGGTAACAGTGATTAACGTTGTATGACCTCAGTAAGAAGATGTTACATCGGTTTAACGCCTTCACCGATAATAACTATGGAAAGATTTAGATCTCTATACTAGATTGATGAACAAAAACTCATCACCACCATACTCGGAGAAAAACTGAAATCCTTTTGGGTACACTGAATCACTTCACTGTTAATTTTTTCTTACGCCTCTGATTTTATACCATCTACAAAAGAGTTAATAATATGTAAAATTACACTTTTACTTTGAAACATATACACGACCCATGATAAAAACAAATCTTGTGTCAATAAAAAAAAATAAAGTCTCCTTACACCCTACACTTCATTTTTATTATATTTCAAAATAATAATAGTGAAAATATGAGTATGAAGTAAAAAACTCAATAAAATATGGTTATAGAATTGATTAAAACTTAATAGTATCTTAAAAAATGACTAAACTCGAAGGCTATGCATGCCTTTTTTATCAATTAAATCAACATCCCCCATGACAATTTTCTGAAAGAAAAATTTAATATAAATGTCACCTTATGACACAAATTAAATAGTGTCCAATCATAATGGATAAATGAAGAATTTAATTAGTAGGCAAAAGTTTTTGTTTTGTATTTCAAAGGATTAAGTAAAGCATTCAATATCATCTGTGTCCAATATGTTTAATCTGTTTACAAAAATAATTCTGCTTTTAAGGGTATAACATCAATCAACATTTTAAAACTATATTTGCGGGAATAAACATTTAAACAATTTTGAAAAATAATGTGTTCATAATAAATGATTTCTATACCTATAGTGACCTCATATTTTTAAAAGGATTTTCAATATAACATATATGTTAACTTTAGATCTCTTCTATTATGTATTTATGTACTCTAGTGATTTGACAAAAACAGACAGGATGAATTCTTAACCATTAAAAATTCTTGACCTGTTATTGAAAAAAACAATTGAAAACCACCAATGCTATTAAAATTGACCGATATTTTAAACTTTATAAAAATTGGTCATTATTATAAATGATATATAAGAATTACATTACCTTTCAACAATTGAAACACTAGTTTCTAAAAAGAAACATTGGAGCTATACAAATCTCCCTTTTCGTCAACCCATTTCTACAATGCACCTCAACAAAAGTACTGCACGCTCCTGACGTCGTGAGTTGATTGGCACCTACTGTCAATATCTAGTATGTAAGACAATCCCGTACCGAGAAGGTTAATGTAATGAGTGCAAAGGTATTAAATAAAGTTTAATAATACTAATAAATGAAATTGGCCGAAGCAAAGTAATAAAACAAAAAATATATATACAACATAAATCTTCAAAATCTTCAAGTAACGAGTAACAAGCCTCTAATCGGAAAAAATATAATCCCAAAAGTGCCCCAACTTTGCACCGCTAGGATATACCCCTACACGACAACCACGGGACTAGGATCAGGAGTGACCAAAAAGCTAACGCTAAATCTGGTTGACATATCATGAAAATACTCTAAAAATAGTTTTGTTAAGTAAAACATTTACTGTGGGAAAGTAAAATGAAGGATACATGGAAAATGGAGAAGAAGGGAAAACTTACACACTAAATATAAGTGAAATTAACTAGCGTTTTGGATAACACGAACGACTTACTTAAACTCCAGCTGAAAACTCACTAATGTATGATAAGCCTTTAAATGAGTTGAGTTTGATGGACATGACCCCAGGAACTCCCCTACTTAAAAATGAACTGATAAATGACTCTTACACGAAAGCATGTATTGTCCTCTTGTGGAAAATATACACCTTGAAGTGCTGAATGTTGCATGAAAGAAAGAATCGATTAAGCGTGATCTGGATGTTGAGTACCTAAACCGATTATATTAAAGGATTGTCGCGCAGAGTATGAGAAAATTAATGGAATGTAATGAGAGGAGGAAAGGAAAATAGATACTAGCTAGAGAAAATAATATGAGCAGACGAAGTGTAACTGAGCAATATATATGTGAAGCAAGAATATAAATACCGAACATGACAAAAGGGTTGTTAAGCTAAATGGAATGTTCAAGTACTAATCTGAAGATCACCACGATGACCCAAGGTTTTAAAACTTTAGAGTAGATATATGCGATATATTATGGTTGCTTTCTACTTATATGGTACGGTTATTTATACTAAAAAATAGACACTTAAAAAGAATACTTTGTTTCTTCTAACTCATGTGAACATTATTTTCTCTTTAATCTATTATTAAAAAGAATAATATTTTTAATTGAACATGATGATGTTTGAACCTCATCTTAATTTCATTTGCAAGTTGTTACTAAATCTACATGGACACAAAATTCTAAAACTTATTGTCTTCTATATGTTATAATATTGTATGACTATAAAAAACTTCTCCTAATCAGAAATAAAAATTTTAATAGCGAGTATTCCCAATATAGGCAGAAGTCATATTTTTTTTATATATATTGTTCTCAGATTGTGTTACATAAATAGGAAGAAAGGAGTATCTAACATGTAATAATAAAAGGTCTGTTTTTTCTTGTAAACTCATTATTGTTATTGAGGTCAAATTACAGTATCAGGATCATAAAACATGGATTACATTATATCTATAAGTGCTAATATTATATTTTTTAAAGAAGATTATTTATACCAAAACAATCAAGCAAACATTAGGGGATTTATACATATTCCCACATGTGAGAACAACATAAAGATTTTTGAACTTGAAAATGTCAATTTCTTTACAAGATTACCTATTGATTTTTAGCACAATCATTGTTTATTATCCGAATGCAAACTCTTTCAATATTTGTTCTTGTCTTAATCAAAATCATTATGTCATAAACCGAAAGGTTGTCGTGAAAATTGTGTGTGCATTAGCAACAATCGACAACATTGCATATTGGACATAACCAAGCTGAGGAGGTGCGCGTTAGTGCGGAAGGAAGGAAGACTACAAGACGGAGAAATAAGGCGTACGAATTCAAGAAGCGGATGTAATGATAGCAAAGGGAAACACCGAGAATGACAAACAAAACACAGAGAATATTTTTGAAGTAAGAGTGAAGCTTTCTAGAAGGTGGTCAAAGTTTAGATATTTTTAGGTGAATTATGTAAATTCTCTTTTGTTTTAAAGTCGGATAATTCTTACGTTTATCGTCAAGTAGATTGGAGACTATAATTCATCTTAACCTATCATGTGCCATTTTCTCAAGATTTTGTGTTTTGAAGAGAAAAAAATTCTCCTAATTGAATTAACATAATTTTAGTTTTTGATTTGATTTTTTTTGTGACAATTGTTTAGTATGTGGACTGCATCAACCACTTTAGTTTTTTTGCAAAAAAATTCATAAAATGGTAGTTATATGTTGAGCATTTTGATATTATCTAATTTTAACAAAAATCGTCTCTTACTACTATCCACCTCTATTGCCCATCTCTAGGAAAATAACATTAGTAGACCCATTAGGATAGTAATTGAATTGTATTTAGTGATGGAACAAAACGCTAGTCATGACTATAAACTCTTATGGAACTCAGAATCACACATTATTTATCTTTTTTTATGCTTTAATGGTGCTAAGAACAAGTACCCCTTGAATAGGACCAAAATCTAATCAACGCATAAACTTATCAGGGTCCTATTAACCCCCTCCCGCCCAGCCCAAACTCATTTTTTGTATATTTTGTACACTTGTGTGCTGGCTGTGACAAGTGCAACAACAAAAGTAATGTTGCATATGTACACGGGTCTTCCATGTGTCTATAATTATATATATATATAAATATATAAATAGTATATAGAGATATATATATAATATTAAAAAACTCGATATACTAAAAAAAATTCTTATTTCTTTGATTTTCCATTTTATTTCAAATCTAACTCCAATGTGTGTTATAGTTAGATGATTAGTTCTGAACTTGATATAAAGAAATGACGAAAAATCAATCAAACATCAAACAATTAAATGTTTTTTAAAAATAAGGGACACTTTTAAATATTTATTTTTGAACAAAAATAAGCCTTTTGAATATTTGAAAATTAAAAAGAAAACAAATAATGTTTGAAAGTATCGTGAGCAAAGATATTTAAATAAATATTTTATAAAGAAAAGAAACAAAAATATTCCAGTACATACGTTTTATATATATCTATCGACTACTACCTTTAAAAATTAATTTTCCTAACTTGAATGTGAAATTACTGTAAAAGACCCCAAATGTAATTAAAACACACTTTATTAGTATATATTTTCTAATTTCAATGTATTTTATTTATTGCTTATTTATTTGAAGTATAACATTTCACATGGTGGGCAGGACCTCTCCAAAAGGGTTATGAATTTTTGTCTAGCAGTTGTGACTTTTTCAATGAGTTATAAACATGTTCGAAAAGTTTGGGATATTTTGAAGGATTGTGGAGTCTCTTAAAGATGCGATAAGAACCTTTTCATAATTATCCTTGAGTTATTAAAAGAGGGGGTTTTGTAAGTTTAACTCAAATGTGTAACGTTTTTATTCTTGTTCTTAAACTAAGGAAATTGTAAGAGTTGTTCACATCCTGCAAGTATAATTATTTTTTGTTTTCTAATTCCCTCCTTCTTTTAAACAAGGAGATTGGTGATATTTTCGTAATCATTCAATTACAAATTATTTTTGGGTAAAATAGATAGATCACAAAAAAGAGGTCTACAAGAAAATGAAAAAAGTCCAACTTCAACTGAAAAGATTATCTTGATAATTCATATTTACTCTTTTCAAGCCAATAAAATATGCTTTTGTAGATAGAAACTTTACTTGACAAAAAGATCAATGATTTATGTGACACCCAAACTATAACTTATTTTTGAAAAAAATCTAAATAAGACTCAAAAATGTGGAGGAAATGCACTTGATCAAAAACATATTGAAGAGTCAACACTACATTAGTAAATACCTTTCCTTTCAAATCTTATTAGTGTACTTTTATGTTATCAGTTACGGTAGAATGTTATTTTTCTTTTGGTGTGACAACATCTTAGATCCAAAGTGAAAATAAATTTTTATATATTCAACATATGATTTTTAAAGTGCAATTCTTCTTTTATTTTTTGAAAATGTCATATCAAATTAAAATTAGACCACATATAGATAAAACTGTTATCTGTCTAACTACCTAACTTAAAACACGAATTGTAGCAATCCTCTATATTTTATATTGTATATATTTATTTGTATGTATGATATTATATTATATTATATTAAGAGAGACACATTTTTTACAATTGAAGGGTTGTGACAATTCCGAAGTGTTATAACTTTTCATAAGAATTGTGAGCTTTGAAAAGGGTTGTGACTTTTGTATAGGGTTGAGACTTTGAATAGTTGTAACTCTTCCAAAACGTTTCACACACTACCCTTTCTTGGCTAAAAAAAGAGGCTTTTCCTCAAATTTTTAGCTACATTTTTCTAAGAAAACATTTATTATTCTTGTTCTTCTTGTGCTTAAAAGATACATTTGTATATCCCTCTATAAACATTATGACTGCGAAATATCACATAATAAACTACACCATTTTAACATAAATGATGGGATTCCTCACATTTTTAAACTATATTTTAAAAAGGTATTTAATTCTTCTTTCTAAAAACTACAAGATTAATTATCGACGTGGAGAATCTCAAAAGTTATGAAATTAGAAATTCCTAACATGAATGTTAAATTAATATAATATTCCAAACTAAAAACATCAAACTTTCATAAATCTTCTATATTCTTATAAGAATATTTTATTCTTATTATATATATTAAAAGTAAGAACACAAAATTATAAAATAATAACATAGTACCACACTAAGAGACAGGAGGGAAAAAAACTAGGAAACTATATTGCAGATGTGTAACTCTGAGTTGTTAAGAGTGACACTTTTTTTTTATTTTAATAATGTTTACTTTATATTTAAAAATAGTGTGCTACCTGATTTGACATTCACGTGAAATGCATGTGCGTTAAAACTAGTAATCAATAAACATGTGTACTAACTAATTATACAATTACTAATCAATAAATGACATTTCTCCAATTTGTGCACTCATAACTTGTCTTCATGTGTGTGTGCATACTCCCTATTCTAGTTTAACGTATGTAGTATATTTATTCCATTTTAAATTAGTTTTGGGTGGAGGGTGGAGGGTGGAGGGTGGAGTAATAGGACATAGTTAAATTTAGGTGTGTCTTTGAGATTTTATTCATAATCCACAGGGGTACTTGCGCCTTATCCCTATTATAATTTATGTAAACTCTAGGACATTAATCTACCAAATTTATTTGCCCCATAATCTTTCTATTTATTGCAAGGAAAAATTTCTCCACTATAAATAGTGATGGTCTTACTTTATAATCAGCAGAACATTGAGAATAATTGTTTTTTGCTTAGTAACTAAACGTGGTCAAGCATGTCCATAACTTCTCATTCGAATTCCATTATTTTATCTTTTTTATGTTTTGTGATTCATATAAACTCTATGTTACGACCCGCAATTACCCCTAGAATTTAGGTAGAACCCTTGGTTAATCACAAGGCGTACTTGACCCTTTGGGGTCTTTTACAATCCCTTTAACTATCGTTCATCACATAAGACATGAAAAGTAGTGTGAAATTAAAAGTTTTAATGAATAATTTTATAAATGAAACATTCTTCATAAAATACTAAGGAAGTGTCTTCGTCACAAGATAATCTTAAAGATACGACATAATATCTTATGCGACCATGGCAATACCTTCTCATTCGAATTTCATTATTTTATCTTTTTTATGTTTTGTGATTCATGTAAACTATATGTGACAACCTAAAAGTACCCCTAGAACTTAGGGAGAACCCTTGGTTCATCATAAGGCGTAATTGACCCTTTGGGGTCTTGTACAATACGTTTAACTATCGTTCATCACATAAGACATGAAAAGTAGCACGGAATTAAAAGTTTTAACGAGTGATTTAATAAATGAAACATTCTTCATAAAATACTAAGGAAGTGTAATCGTCACAAAATAATCTTAAATACACAGCATAATATCTTGAGTACACATCCCTTTACATTGAAAGAAAATACATAATAAGTCTTTAAATAAGAAACTAAGAGAATAAGACTATGCCCTCAGATATATGAGGACATACTTTGTGTTGAGAGAGTAGATTCCCAAGCTTCGCCTTCAAATCTTCAAAAGCCTCCAATATATACTTATTGAGTATATAAATGTGGGGTTAGTACAAAACAATGTATTAAGTATGACCTTTGCAAAAACATACAAAACTGGACATTTTAGTAAAAACACATTTCATGCAAATTAAGTAAAAACATGCACGAATATATAGGTAAAACAACATAAAAATCATCATTTAACAATTAGAAATAAATTTCCATAATATTAACCAAAAAGGACCATTTTATAGTAAGCTTTAAAAATTTACACTAACCTTTTTTTTTACATTACAGTGAATAATTTTATTCCAAAAATAGTGAACTCCCAAAACTAAACCAAGACGAAGTGAACTCATTTCCGTAGGCGTTTCCCTAGTTAAGATATCCTAAGACTCACTAACGTAAGACATGAAGGAAATGCACATACACATCCTTCAATACACATCTAAGTAATCCCCAACACTACACCTTCTAGGCTTACTAACCTCGGGAGAACAAGCCCCCACACAATGACAAGAAATTAGAAAAACAATCAAACAACACACCGAGACTTCCCTTTAGGAATGCCTACTTTGTGCAATGAGTAGATGGCATTCCATTCCACCACCTACCCTAAGTAGTACATTCTTTTAGAAGTTTAAGTACTTTCAATTCATATAAGAATCACCAAGACTCCCCTTTCGGAATGCCTACCTAGTGCAATGGATAGATATAGTCTCATTCTACTACCTACCCTAATTAGCACACTCTTTTAGAAGACATAGAACATTCATTACTTTTGTGGGGGTTAGATTAACCGACATAGACCATGAGATATAGACATGGAATCCCAATACTTCCTTCTCCGAGAAGGGTCCCCTCACTAGCCTTGAGAGAGGTATATTCTTCTATGTTTTAAATGGCTTCCTCAATAGCTACACCTATGTGTCTGTATAGTTAAGGGATAAGGAGAATCATTTTGTACTAACGAGGAGTACTTATCTCAAGAGGTACACTGGAATACAACATCTCAACTCTCGAAGTAGAACCACCTCTCCTTCATATCCTCTCGGTGCTACGCATGACTCTCAATAGATTCTCAATATTATACACTATAGGTTAAGGATAACTAGTGAGCACCACATCTCAAATCACGAAGGGAATTCTTCCTCCGACCTATGTTAATAAGCTCTTAGGATGTAGTGAGGTTCCTACTACACACTTCATCTCAACACAAGAAGAGCATTCACCTTAAAGCTCCACTTTCGACTTAACTTAGATTCATTCATTCATTCAAGTGTGTGTACATGTGAACACACCTTGCATATAAACATCATTTCATTTACACTAACTTCTATACATGCTCAGGCCTTCATTCATCACATTACACAATATTACATGCTCAACCTATGCACTTACTTCATTTAGGTCTATCTACGCAAAACATACTATCCAAGCTTCATAATGCATATCAACATGAAACTCATCATTATCACTTCATTTAACACACGAGGCATTGAAAACCATACTCACAATACATTACCAAATACAACTGAATACAACAAGTAAAGACCACCACAAAGAAGGTGGACTATACCACTCAAGAGCTTTTCATGATAAGAGGTTATACAATAAAACAAACTCACCATTTAACCAATATTTCAACACATATAATCAATTCTTAAATATTTCATCATATATGGCTCTTAGGGCAGTATCTAAACCATAATAACAACATAAGGAAACCAAAGTTCAAACATTACACAATCATGCTCATTTAATCCATTTCTTAAGTAAAAGATTGATAAAAAGCTTTAAAATGTTTTCATTGAAGTTTAAACATGAAAATCACCAAATAACATTAGAAAAATCATATTTGAATAATTTAAAACGTTTTCATGAAAGACTCTTATTTAGAGTTAAAGATAGAGGAAGCTAGGGTTAAAAACCTTTTTTGAAAATTCATTAGAAAGGACTCTTTGAATGAAAGAGAGTTCAAGGATTAATACCATACCTTAAATAGAAGAAACTCCAATTATTTTGATGAAGATCTCGACCACCAACAGCCCTACAAACACTTTCTTGAATTCTAGCTTCGATGAAGTTTTAGAGAGTTTTAAGAGAGATGGATTTTAGATTTTAGGAAACGAAGTCTAAAATTAGGTCTTATAGGGTGTGAAACACATTAATATACTTAAAATACCCTAAAGGTATCATACTAGGTTTATAAAAGACTTTGGGGTGAATTTTACCAAACACCCCAAGTCACTATAGAAAAAAATGATATCTTTTTGCAGTCTTTACAGACGGCTCCAACCAACAGAACATTTGTCCATACACGGCCCGTTGGTGGTGGTAGTTAGTTAGTTATGATATTATCCAAACATGAAGGACATTAGTTCCAATTGACGAACAATGTCGATGAAACATTGGTTGGACCATTGGACGTCGAATGGTCTCGTTGGTTGACACTGCCTAGGCAGTCTTGGGTCCTAGTCTTGCATTTTCTCTATGGCCCATTATAGTTCCTATGTGGGGTCCTACACTAACGTTAAACCCCTAAACATAGTCGACTAGGTCTTAGGAATATCTCACACATTAAAACAAAACGAACACGTAAAAATCACTCAAACACATGAGAACACACAAGAACTATGTAAGGCATATATTCCGAACGTCATGGACGTTCTTGGAAGTTTGACATCCAAACTTTACCCACTGACTAAAAAAATTAATAAAACTAGTAATAATAAAAAATTAACTCAAGACACAATCAAGAATTTCTAGTTCACTTTAGTTCGTTTTAGGGTGTTACATTCTCCCCCACTTGGAACAACATTCGTCCTCGAATGAAAGTAAAACTTTAAGACCCTCAAGGACTACATTAGCAACACATATCACAATAAAATCATGATCAACCATTAATAATCAAGTCACCAAATAACTAGGAGCACCATTTCACATTTCCAAACACTTGTAACGCATACAACTTTTGCAAAACTTCACAAATTAAAAATTCACCTTTATCCTTCGTTTATGGAGAAACTACCTTCTCCAACCTTAAACATGCTCATATACATCACCTTTACACACATTTAAATTTCTGTTAAAGACAAGACAATTTTTTTCAAAATTAAAATTTTTTATAGTGAGCATCACTGTAACACTATGAAACCTGCTAGAAAATCCAAAAATCCACCTTTTAAGCAATTCATCAAGAAAACATGATCATATGAAGTATAAATCCATATAAACTCATCTTACAATATAAAAGAAAGAACCATAAAGAGTAAATACTTATTGGGACTATCAACTCCGGATTAACTATCCTTCCTAGCTGTCATCTCATAGGGAAGATTCTTTTGTGGCCCTTACTACCACAACTAACAAAAACCATCCTTGTAACTTCTCTTTTGATCGTTTTGGATACTGGAGATTTTTTTTTCATAAAATACTTTTCAATAGATTTTAAATGGGTATATTGGACAATTCTTAATTATAACTATAGAATTTGTGAGGGTTGTTTTATTAATTAATTTAGTTTGTAGTTAAAGAGGATAACATTAAAATTAATAGTAGGTGAATTTTATCATTATTTTTATAATTAGTCAGATATATTAATTAGGGTATCAAACAATCTGTAGAGAAAAGAAAAGGAGAGAAGCGAAGAAAAACAAAAACCTTACATGTGGTGATGCTCTGAGGTTAATCCTTATCACAATTAATATTCCATGTTTTTTTGAAAGGCATAATTGTTTAATTATTACATTATTATGTGTTGGAACTTGGAACTTAGAAAATAAAAGTATATTATAGCCATATATGCAAATTGAAGGAAACTATTCCTACCAGGTGTTTTCTTATAATTTTTAATAAATTAGTGGTAAGTATAGTTAATAATTAGGCAATGATTGAAGCGGTAAGTGCCTCATTTCACATCAAAGTTCTAATTATAAAGTTTTCGTCTATATTGCATCAATATAGATACGATCTGTAATGGGTTGAAATGTCATTGTAAGGTACAATTTTATAAACTAAAATTTAGTATATTGAGATAGATAATTAAATATAAGGTTTAGTATTTTATATGAGTTACATTAAATTTATGCTAATTGGAGGAATTAAGACTTACCCTTAACTTTGAACTTTAGGAAATTGATTATAGATTTATGTGAATTTTTGAGTATAGGCTAGACATAGAATAATGTGAGTGTTAATGGAATTTTAACTTGCAAATTATGCGTAACAAACTAATAGATTGAAAAGGTTCAGTGGCATTAAAGGAAATAAAAAACCGTAGTTCATATGCTTCAGTTCTTTGGTGAAGGTAGGTTTAGGTTTATATTGCTATTTAATTAATAATACACTCTTAAAGTGATTTATGCATAATATATTGTGAAAGTTTTATATATAGTTATTGTGTGGTTTCGATGTGGTTTTTGTGATTGGTCCCCCTATTCCTCCCGAGGCTGTGGAATTTATTTTCTTTCTTGAACCCTCTTATCAACTGATGTCTTAATTAATACCGGTTTGATTTAAAATATTATCACTGAATTGCAAGTGTGATAATAAATAAAATTCAATTGTATACTTTCGATCGGATTGTCACTTCCTACATGTAATTAATAAAACTATACTCTAACCCGGTATTCTTGACAGGATTTCACGTTCTGACACACATATTTTTTGGATTGAATGTCATGTTTTCCGACAAACGGTAAATATTAAAGGAAAGATAACTTGAAATAATTTAAGGTACTTAATCTAAATAAAACATTTTCCCCAAATGAGCGTGGCGTGAGACAGAGTCCTCATGGTGTGCTTGATATTGTGATTGATTATGTATTCATCTGTTCATGTTTTTTTATTGCTTACCACTTGTTAAGTGTCATAGTGGAGTTTCATTCGATATTCCGTTGTATATAGTTCTATTTTGGATGAGACCAATATAACCATCTTGTCGTACATGTTCCTTATACTGATCCTACTTGTATTTTTCTTTGTTTTCCTTTTATGGAGCGCAACGAGTGTACCAGCGACTTTGACTCGCCCTCAACTCTAGCCAGTCTCTAGTATATCAGGTTCCAGGGTGAGCTATTCATTCAAGCTTGTGTTGGATTCTCTCAATCATGACATGATGTCCTATGTTTTAGGACACATGCCATTTTATTATTTTATTTTGGTGTATTTGGTACTCTAAGACTTAGTATTTGGAGATTAGATATCCTTGATGTGATGACTTTCAAGTTTGGGTATGGTTTTGTGTTTCTTACAATAATGAGATTTAAGTTTCTGCATTATGGTTAGTATTTGTAAATTAATGATAAATATATGTTCGGGTTGAATTCATTGGTTCACCCACCTAGGAGGTCAAGTGTGGGTTTCACTCACGACTCGATTTGGGTCGTGACATTTCGTTCCGCCAAGACACTTACCCAAATGTTGCTTTTCAGAGTAAGTATACCTAAACCTCTCAAAATTATGGCCACAACCTTAGGAATTTTAATTTGGATCCCTATCCTTGTTCCCCATGGAAGAGTCTAAGTGATAGAGCCTCTTCTTAGTTTTATGGTGACTAGAATCATTCGACGTAGGCCTCTTACCTTCTTTCCTTATTTCCCTAATTTTGGACTCCTAAATTTGTTGAGCATACACCATGAGCCTAGAAATGTCCATGCCATTAAGAATCGTTGTCGTACGACACTCTTTCTCTACAAAGTAGACAATCCCATCACAAATTTGTTCATCCTAGCCCTAGGGTTGGCTACTATGATTGGGGCATACTTAGAGAATTGGGTTAATTTAAGGGAGTACTCTTCTATACTCATTCCCCCTTGACAAAGATTAATGAATTCAACCATTTTATTCTCCCACAACTCTAGGGGAAAGAACCTATCTAGGAAAGCCTCTTTGAACACCTCCCAATCTACCGGATCATCTCTCAAGGGTCTCTCATCCCTCCATTTCTCAAACCACACTTGAACCACATCCATAAGTTGATAAGTGGCTAACTCAGTTTCTCCCTATGGGTCACACCCATAGCATCCACCACTTTGAACACCTCATCTATGAAGCTTTTTGGATTTTTATCCACCGAGCTTGAGTCATCATGAGTTGGGTCAAATTCATTAGGTCAACCCTCTACTTCGCAGTAGTCATATCCCTTTAAACAAATGGATCTTCAGGCATAGGGGGCATTTCGGGCAATTAAGGCTCTTGATGTTTCGGAGGCACGGGAGATCATTCAAGGGAACCTCCTCATATTCTCCCTCTAGGACAACTATAGGAACATGGTCAACACGATGATGGATCCTCTCATTAGCTACACCTCCCTCCTCCCTTCTAGTGGTTCATCTCCTCGTATTCATATCCTATAAACACAAAGATAAGTGGTTGACAGAGATATCATATAGAACTCAACTCTAAGGTATAACGTTAGAATAATGAAGAAAGTGAAACTTCTACAATCTTATAGCCTCTTGACCATGGATGTGTCGTGATTCAAACAAATGACCCAAACTCTAATAGACGTGGCTTGTGAGACTTTTATAACCTTAACGATTTCCCATAACCTTATGATCCAATAAACAGTCTGTAACGATCCACAAGTACCCCCTAGAAGTTATGGAGAAGCCTTGTTTCGTCACACGGCGAACTTGACCCTTTGGGGTATTGTACAATCCCTAAAACTATCGTTCATTACATAAGACATGAAAAGTATTGCGGAACTACAACTTTTCATGAATAATTTAATAAAGGAAACATTTTTAATAAAATATTAAGAAAGTGTCATCTTAAGGATACAACCCTTTACATCGAAAGAAAATACTTAATACGTCTTGGAATAGAGAACTAGAGAATCGACTATGCCCTCGATATATGATGACATACTTGTCTCATAGAAGTAGTTTCCCAAATTCGCTTCTTGAAATATCAAATCCTCCAACCTATACTTATTAAGTGTAGAAAAGTATGGGGATAGTACAAAACAATGTACTGAGTATGACATATGCAAAAACATGCAAAAAATAAATTTTTCGTAAAAAAACATTTTGATGCCAATTAAATAAAAATTTCATGAATATGGAAGTAAAACAATATAAAAATCATAATTTAACACATAGAGAAAGATTTCCACAATTTTAACCAAAAAGGACCATTTTAGAGTAAGCTTTAAAAATGTTACAGTCAGCTTTTTTTAACATTACGGTGAATCATTTTATTCCATGAACAATGAACTTCCAAAGAGAAGCCAAGAGGAAGTGAACTCATTTCCATAGGAGTTTCCCTAATAAGGTTATCGTTAGACTCACTAAGTTAAGACTTGAAGGAAATGCACATACACCTAAGTTATCCCCAAGAATAACCCTCCTAATCTTACTCACCTCAGGAGAACAAGCCCCACTCAATAACAAGACTTCAGAAAAAAACTCAAACTACTCCTACCATTGCCGCCTACTTTAATACTATCCTCCGTTTTTCCTCTTGCCATTCTTCCTCCACACCATCCATGTGGCAATGAGTAAATGGTTCCCCATTCCACAACCTATCCTAAGTAGTACTCTCTTTTAGAAGACTTAGTACATTCAATCACATAAGACACTCCAAGACTCCCCTTTCTGAATACCTACCAAATGTAATGGATAGATAGCATCCCGTTCCACTACCTACCTTAAGTAGCACACTCTTTAATAATACTTAGAACTTTCATTACTTTTGTTGAGTTAGCTTAATATATACCATGATATCTAGGCATGGAATCCCGATACTTCCCTTATTAGAGAAGGGTCCCCCCACTTGCCTAGAATGAGGTCTTTTCTTCTAGATTTTGCATTGATTTCCCAATAGCTACACCAATGTTGGCGCATAGTTTAGGGATATGTAGATTGGTACTAACTAACTTATTCTCTATTAACAAGGAGTACTCATCTCAAGAGCTACATTGGAATACAACATCTCAACTCATAAAGTGTAACAATATCTCCTTCATATCTCGGTGCTAGGCATGACATCCCACGGATTCTGAACATTATACACTATAGGTGAAGGATAAATAGTGTACACCACATCTCAATTCGAGAATGTCATTCATCCTCCGACCTATCTTAAGAAGATTTTAGGATGTAGTGAGCTTACAACTAAATACCTCATCTCAACTCACGAAAAGTGATCACCTCAAAACTCCCCATTTGAGTTAATCTAGCTTCATTTATTCACTCAAGTGTGTGTGTACATGTGAATACACTTTCATATATACATTATTTCATTTACATTAAATTTTATACATGCTTAGGCCTTCATTCAACACAATACACTCTTTAACATACACAACCTATACACTTACTTCATTTAGGAATAATCTAGGCAAAACATACAATTCAAGCTTCATAATGCATATCAACATGAACTTCTTCATTATCACTTTATTTCACACACTAGGCCTTCAAAGCCATACTCACAATACATACCAAATACAACCGAATACAACAAGTAAACACCGCCACCAATAAGATGGACCATACCACTCAAGAGCATTTCCTAATAAGAGTTATAAAATAAATCCACTCACCATTTAACCAAGCCTTCACCACCTATAATTAATTATTCATTATATCAATCAATAAATGACCTTTAAGTCAGAGAAGCTAAACCATATAACAACATAGGACATTAATGTTCAAACTCCTACATAATCAAGCTCATTTAACCACATTCTTACTCAATGTTGATAAAATCCTTTAACCTATTTTCATTGAACTGTTGAATTAAAATCACCAACTAATATTAGAAACATCATAGTTAATAATTTAAAACATTTTTCATGCAAGACCCATATTTAGAGTTTTAAAATCGAATCAATTTAGGGTTGAAAATCCCTTTTTTAAAGTTCATTAGAAAGGACTCCTTGAATTTAATAAGTTTAAAAGGATGACGACCATATCTCAAATAAAGAACTAAAATGATTTTGAGGAATACTAGAACCACGCAAAATCCTTAAGCTCTTTCTTGAATTTTAGCTTCGATGGAGTTTGTAGAAGAGGTGTTTTTAGAGAGCGGGTTTGGGTTTTAGGAAATGAAGTCTTATATTAGGTATTAGGGTTTCAAACACTTATATATACCTAAAATACCATAAAAGTATAATCCTATGTTCATAAAAGTCTTGGGGTTAATTTATCAAATACCCCAAGTCATTACAGGAAAGTGACAGTTTTTGGGACCCTTGTAATTTATAGGTAGGGACGTACCCGGAAGTTAAGACCCTAAACATATTCTTCTAGGTCTTAGGAACATCTCACATGAATTTCAAACAAAACAAACACGTAAAACTCACCATAACACATGAGATCATACAAGCACTATCTAAGACATATCTTCCGAACATCATGGATGTTTGACCTCCAAACTTAACCAAACTTCACACACTGCCTAAGAACATCAATAAAACTCATTTTAACACAGAGAAAAAAATCAATGAATTCGATTTAACCTATTCATTTTAGGGTGTAAACTCTAGGTCATTTATCTACAATTTTACTACCACATCATTCTTCCTATCATTGCCTGGTAATTCGTGCCCCTCTATAGTGATGATCCTTACTTTGTATCAGTACTTTTTAATTAATTCCACTTTTTCTTAGTGATTGAACGTTGTCCAGTCATATCTCCGCAACTTCCCTTTAAACTCATTACTTACGATAGGTTCCGTCGCTATAGAAAAGAAGCCAATGGGGTAAATGTAGGACGAAATTCAAGTCATAATATTTGGAATTTTCTCAACTAAGCCTAGAGTTGGGGAAACCTGTATAATTAAGGTGTAATTGTTATCTAGTACCAATGGGTTTATCCATATAACATTATGATTAAATAAGGGGGTGGATATCTCAATTAAGGGATCCGTCCGACTTTAGTACAATTGAACATGGCCAGTAAATTCCATGAATTGATCTTAGCACGAAAGGGGTTTTTTAATTGCCGTTGGTTAAAGGTATGTTGTGAAATAATGGGTCTTGGAATTTTTTTTAATAGTTTCAGTGTTTTCATTAAAACCATTGGGTTTTTGGATTGTCGTCAACTGAAGAGTGTCTTGGGAATAAGGAAACCATGTAGGAAGCCTTTTTGGATCCTTGGGATCATAGTTATGATCTAAATCTACTACGATTTTGAATTTCAAGTAATCCCGGGGCTATATTCTCTTATTTGTCTACCTATGTTGATGCTGAATTTAATATGATATTGATACCATGACTTTAACCTAATATCGTGTTTCTACACCTTTTGGGTGAGCCTTAGTGGTTGATCGGTGTATCGCTCTGTCTTGTTTTCGATTGGCTGGGTTATGGACACTTTGTTAGACTTTTTTCATTTTGGGGATTGTAGACTTTGATGTTATTTTGGGTATGAATTGGCTTTTCTCCTTATCATGTTGTCCTTGATTGGAATGCTAAGACCTATGACTTTTTAGCGATGTCTGGTGTTCCAAGTTTAGTGAAAGGGTGTTAGTGTTTCTTATCCTAGGCAAGGTCATCTCTTTTATCCGGGGCTCAGAGATTGGTGTAGAGAAGGGTGTGTTTGCCTTCTTTATGATTTTTTTTCGGGATACTTATAGTTTAGAAACCACCCCCCAGGCACTATGTTCCCATTGTTCAGGAGTGCCGATGTATTTTGCTTCTGATCTTCTAGGTGTTCTCCTGATATGGATATTGATTTTGCTATTGATTTGATTTGGTAACTAAGCATTTTTCTATCCCTCAATATCTATGGCTTCCAGATAGTTTGAAAGAGTTTGAAGGATCATTGCAAGATTTATTGAGTAAGGGTTTTTAAATCGCCTTATTGGTACACCTTGGGGTGACCCTGTACTTCTTTGTAAAGAAGAAGGATGGGACTATGAGTTGAGTATTACATACGCTCCACAAAGGTAACGTGAAGAATACTTCCTCTTTCGTGTATTGATAACTGGTTTGATCAACTACAAGGAGCATCATTGTTTCTAAGATTGATTGAGGTCTTTGGTATCATCAGTTTGAAGATTATGGCATCAAATATCCTTAAGAAGTACACTTTTTCGGAACCCGATTAGGCATTATGAGTTCCTAGTATGTCCTTCATATTGACTAATTCCCCTACAACATCGTGGATTTGATGAATGGGGTGTTTCGATCGACCATACTTGATTCTTTTTGTATTTTTTTCCTGATGAAATCTTCATTTACTTATTTACTCCGAACTGAAGAGGAAACCTTTCCAACGCTTGAATTGTACTTTCATAGATTTGCGAGAAGAAACGTTGTATGTGAATGTTCTCAAGTGTGGTTCTGGCTTACTTCTGTTGGCATTCTTGGACCTTTGGGTCCAAGGAGGGTATTAGATTAGATCCGGCCAAGATGAGGAAGTTAGAGGCTGATTTGACCCACTTCCCTACGAGATAAGATGTTTCATGGGATTTGCAGCGCTTTCGATAATTTTTTTCAGGTTTCTCTACTATTACAGCTCCATTACTATATTGATGACTCGACAAAATGTTGGTTTAATAGTGGTCTGATGCGTGTGAAGGAGAGCTTTAAAAAGCTCAAGACTTTATTGACTTTAGCAACTGTGTTGACTCTACTTGGGAGGGTGTACATATTACTGTGTATTGCGATGCTTCAGGAGTTGGATTAGGTTGAGTGTTGATGCAGAAAGGGAAGGTGATTGCTTATACTGCTAGGCAGTTGAATAACCATGAGAAGAAATACCCTACTCATGACTTGGAGTTAGAGGTTGTGGTATTTGTACTTAAGTTATGGCGTCATTATTTGTATGGGGTGCATTGTGACATCTTCACTGATTATCGGAGTCTTCAATATATATTCAGTATGACGGATTTGAACTTGAGGCAGCGGAGATTGCTTGAGTTGCTGAAGGACTCTAATGTGACAATTTTGTATCAGCCAAGATAAGGTCAATGTAATGGCTGAGGCTTTGAGTAGAAAGAGGTTCCTAGCATGGGGAGTCTTTGGCATCTCTTAGTATTGGGGAGAGAACATTGTCTAAGATGTTCAGAGTATACCTAAAATTCTTTTGCCAAATTAGCTTTTAGAGTAGAGTCTGGGATAATTTCTTTTATTTGATGCTCGATCTTCTTTTATGGTCCGAGCAGATTTTGCGACAGTTTGATGATGAAAAATAATGTCTCATTCGAACCTACTATTAGAGGGGAGCTAAGTGAAATTGTCCTTGATTTTGATGGTGTCTTGAGGATCGAGGCAAGGATTTGTGTGCCCAAGATGGGCGATTTGATTAGATTGGTTCTTGAGGAAGACCTTTATTTACGATATTCCCCATTCCATTCGGGAGCGGCGAAGATGTTATCATGTGAGTCGCATGACTGTGGTTGGGCTGCATAGGATATTTCAAACTTTGTTTCGAGGTGATGTGACTTGCCAGGAGGTCAAATGTATCACCAACGTCCCGTTGGTGTCTCTCCTACGGAAGTGGGAGGGGATAACTATGGAATTTTTGGTTGTGGGTTGCCTACAAAGGGGGTGGTTTTATGACTACATTTGGGTTTGTTGTTGATAAATCACCAATCTGCCCACTTCCTTCTGATTTGGTTGAAGTATAACGCAAAAAGTTAGCTGAGGCTATATTTTAATTCGTATTTGTGCGACTACACAGAGTTCTTGTTTCTATCATATCAAATTAAGGTTAACTATTTACTTCTTACTTATGGAAGGAATTTAAACATGGTTTGGGTACTCAGTTAGATATGAGTACAACATTTCACCCTCCGACAGATGGTCAGTCTAAGCGGACGATTCAGATATTGGAATATATGCTTCGAGCATGTCTGATCGATTTTGGTGCTAGATTTGATTGGCATTTACCCTTAGCAAAGTTTTCCTACAATAATAGTTATCACTCTTGTATTTAGATGGACCCATTTGTGGCGTTCTATGGTAGACGATGCAAGTCTCTGATAGGTTGGTTTGATTCGATGGAGATGGACTCTTTGGACACAGACCTGTTTAGAGATTCTATAAAGTAAGTTCGTATGATTCAGTATAGACTGTTGACACCCCAGAGTTGACAGAAGAGTTATGCAGTCCGGAGAGTTAGATTCTTAGTCTGTATGGAGGGTGATCATGTTTGTCTCTGAGTATCACCTATGAAAGGTGTGATGAGGTTCGGAGAAAAAGGGAAGCTTAGCCCTAGATTCATTGGAGCTTTTAAGATTTTTAGTCGAGTGGGAGAGGTGGCTTATAAGTTTGTGTTGCCACCTATTTTGTAGGCTATTAACCTTTTTCCAGGTCCCGTGCTTCGAAAGTATATCCGGATGAATCTCAATGTGCTTTCACATGATTAGCGCGGAGCTCAGTCAAACATACATTTAATGAGGAGCCTTCACTATTTTAAATGGAGGTTCATAAGATTACGAAAAGGAGATAGCTTCGTGAGGTGCATTTGTAAGCATCATTAGTAAGAGGCAACTTGGGAGAAAACATTCTTACGGTATATGGCCGAAATACCCTCAGTTTTTTAAAGCTTCCTGTACTTTCGTACTTTATGTTCCAGACGAACATGATTTTTAGTGGTGTATAATGTAATGGCTCGCGAGGTTATTTTTATGAAAATTTGAATTATTCGTTTAACTTAAGTTAAATTATTTATGGTTAATGGTAAATAATGGAAATAGTAGATAATTAGTGGGCTAAAGTGATCATTTATTTATTATCCTCTATTATTAGGATCATGTATTAAAAGAATAAATTAGTTGTTTTGGTTTGTTTAATAAACAATTAATTCAGAAAAGAATGAGAGATAGAAACCTTACCTAATTGACGCACACGAGAGGAAAAAATATAGCGATTTGTATGTAACAATCACTCGGACTTTGTTATAATTTGTTTTGCTTAATTGATTATGGGTAAAGGCTGTATTTTACGAAATTAAGGAATGGGTTTGAATGTGCAATTAATGTTCCGTCTTATGCAAAGGTGGGTTTATTATAGTTGTGTCAATTGATGCGAGGTAACAAAGATGTGTTAGTTTCCAATTGGGAAACAATATTTTATTTAAATAATAAGTATTAATTAGTGTTATGGAATGGAATTACGTTTATGGTTGTAAAGTTCCTGTGACTATTCTGGTAATTTATGGAAACATTGAACATAATAATGGGATAGGAATGATTGCATTGATGGCATCATGAGCCAATCATTGTGGATGACTTGAAATTGTAATGATTTCAAATGATTGGCCATCCATGAGCCAATCCTTTGGGTGGTAGTAAAAGAGAAAACAAACACACGTTAAATGTGGCATTCATTAGACGTAAATTTGAGAATCGTAGTTATTATATTATGCTCAAATATTTTGATATATTGGTATATATTTAAATATGACCTAAAATCAGATTTTGTGATTATCATTAAAAATATGACGTTGGAAAAAATTGGATGCAATCCTAGACTTCAAACTTGGAAACTATGATAGTGGAAATTTTAATTTGACATCAAGAATTACAAAGTTGATTATAAATTTGGGTTAATTTTTAGTTCAAGGTTTAACACATAAAAATGTGGGAATTGTTAGTTTCAAAACCTTATTGTGAATTTATATACTGTAATAGATTGAATTGATTCGAAGCTCAACGAAAAGGGAAGACTCAAGTCTCGGAGTGATTATTCAATTCGCTAAGGCAAGTGGATTTCTAAACCATTGGTAAGGGTATGAAATTTGTGTATTTTCTTGTGTGGTGTTGAGAATGATTTGGAGACTTTTGTGCTTATTTGTTTGGTGTTGTATTCCTTGTTGTAAAATTGTTTTTTGTTATCAAATTGGTATCTCCTCCTTGTTTTTTTTTTTGAGCATGATGCACTGGGGAAGTGAATGGGGGGGGGGGTATTTGAGACATGGTAGTTGGATAAAGTTTGAACGGTGAAAAGAGGATGTACCATTTCGAGGGGTCGTATCGGGCGCCGTTGAGGCGGATTGGATATTATATTTCGGGGACATAATGTGGCTCCTCGATGGTTTGTACTATTATCAGGATTGTATCATGTGCCACGAATGATCAGACAGATATGTCCCCCCATGGGTCCCAAACTGAGAGACTGCGGGTGTGTATCGTTAGACAAACAAGCATCAATATATTGGACATTGTCATCTCATGGCATTAACACATTTTTTAAATTATTGAAAACCTGAAAATGTGTTTTTGCTCTTTATTTTGTGAGTGTTTCTCTGTGAAAATTGTACTGTTTGAATATTGAGTTTGTTATTGAGAATATGTCAATTGATATAGTGTGGTTTTGAGTTGTGTGTTTGTAAATGGGTGATTGTTTGGCTTGTAGTGTGGAGTTCGGTAGGGTGTAAGGAGTACCCTTATTTTGTTCACTTAAATTGGTGTTTAGAGATTGCTTGTTAGGTACCCTCACCTACGTGGGGGGGTGTAAGGGAGAGGATGCGGGGACGTGGTTTTTCGTACTCACCCTGCTTCAACAAAAATTTTTGTAGGTTAACGAGTCCGGACTTCGTGATACATTCCCATTCTTTTTGTTTCCGAGGGTTCTTGTGAGGATTTGAGGTAGCTACTTGTCATCTCAGCGATTTTCCTACTCAAGTTTTATGACTTTTGTTTTTACTGAAAGACAACTTCATTCTAGACCGTACTTTTACCTTTACTTCAATTCAGTATTTACATTAGAGGCTTTTGCACGTGACAACCCAGGTTTTTGGGGATTGAATTAAGTACTTATTTTCAAGTAGTATTGTTAGCAGACCTTTGGTTTTATTTTCGCAATTTTAGCACAATTATTTGGTTTAGATTGACTTATCTTGGGGAGATAAGATTAGTGTCACACACTCATTTTTGGGTCGTGACATCTTTTCTTCTTTAAATAAGAAGAATTGTGAGAGTTTTTTCAATCATTCAATTACAAATCTTTTTTAGTGGGTAAAATAGATAGATCGACCAAAGTGATTCGACAAGGCAAATGAAATAACTCAACCTCAAATGAATAAATTATGTTGGTAATTCATATTACACATTGTCGTAGTAATAAAAAATACATTTGTAGCAGCTTATACTTAACAAAAAGATCAATGATTTTTGCTGCACAAACTACAACATAGTTTTGAAAATTGAAAAAGAGTCTCAAATTGTGGGGGAAAATGTATTTGATCAAAAACATATTTGAAGAGTCCAAACTACATTTAGTAAATACACATTCCTTCAAGTTTTTTTAGTGTACATTTACTATTTTTTATTTTATTATAGAATGTTTTTTTTCTCTTTTGGTGTGACACATCTTTAAGATCACAAAGTGAAAAGAACTTTTAATATATTCAACATATGATCCTTAAATTGAAATTCTTCTTTATTTGGAAAAATTCCATATCAAATTAAAATTAGACCAATCTATATATATATTTTTGATTTGTCTATACTATCTAACTTAAAACACCTAATATACTATATCATCTCTATTTTATATTGTATTACATTTATTTGTGTGGTTTGTACTACATTATGTTAAAAATAGACACAATTCACCATTGAAGGGTTGTGACATTGTTTGAAGTACTTATACCTTTTCAGATGCTTTTGTGAGTTTTGAAAAGGTTGTGACTTTGTCTATAGTGTTGCGATATGAAAGAGTTTGTAGCCTGTTCCCTGAAAGGTTGTGAAATTTCTGAAGAGTTTATGATTTTTCCTCTGAATGATTTGAGTTTCTTAAGGGTTTTGTGCGTCTTTTTTGATAAGGCACAATTATGTAGTTTTTTTTTCACACACTACCCTTTGTTGGCTATATAAAGCGGGTTTTTTCTCAAATTTTTTACTAAGATGTTTTTTTTAAAAAACATATTCATTATTCTGTTCTTCTTTTTCTTAAAATATCCGATAAAGGATATCTTCTATATCGTTTTGTGAAACAATATCACTACTATTACTAAACATTTTAACCATAAATAATGGTGTTCCTCACATGTTTTAAACTACTTTAAAAAAGTTTTTTTAGTTCTTCTTTTATTAAAATCTCAGATTGATTTATCGCGTTGACCAATCTCAAAGGTTATTGAAATTAGAAGATTCCCTAAACATATATTAAATTAATCTAATATTCCAACTAAAATAATCAAATTTAGTACATTCTATATTTTACAAATAATATTTATATTATAATTAAAATAAAAGTAGAAACAACCAACAAAAAAATTTAACATTGTACCAAGCTAAACAGATGGAGAGACGGCTATTGACGTGGTTACTTCCGATTTTCTCCGGGAGTGCTCAGTTTTTTTCATTTCACATATGTTTACGTTTTATCATGTAAAAATAGTGTTCTAACACCGTGACTGAAATTCACATGCAATGCCGTCATCAAAACTAGTAATCACTAACTATCTGTTAACTAACTAATTATAAAAATTGCTAATAAATAAATTACATTTATCCAATTTTATGCACGCACACTTGTCTTCAAATGTGTGTGAACAATCTCTAATGTGCCATGTTAATGTTATGTAGTATATTTTTTCCATTTTAAAATTAAGTTTGGGGAGGGGTAGGGGGGGGGGAGTAAAACCGGACCTAGTTAAATTTACGTATATCTTTGAGATTTTGGCATAGTTCCACGGGTACTTGCGCCCCCCCTTATGCCTGTTATAAATTTAGGTTAACTCTAGGCCATTTATCTACCCAATATATTATTCCCATAATCTTTCTATTGCAAGGAAGAATGTTTTCACTTCAATAGTGGTGTGCTTACTATATAACTAGAAAACTTGAGAATAATTGCCTGTTGCTTAGTAACTAACGTGGTCTCCATGGCATACCTTCTCATTGGACTACACTACATTATTTTATCTATTTTATTTTTTTTTGTGATTAATGTAACCTCTAGGTCATTTATCGAGCCAAATTTAGTACCATACCACATACTCGTTTTTCCTTCCTACTCGTTGCAAGGTAAATTTTTCCCTTAATGAATAGTGATGGTCTTACTTTTTAGCATAACTTTGGAAGTAATTGCCTTTTGTTTATGGATAGAATGTGGGTCATTATATTGGCCATTACTTCTCATTGAAACTCCATTATGTAACGATCAAGTTCTGTTGTTATAGAATAATCAATTGGGGATTTTTTGGGGCCGAAACTGTAATTCGAGTATTTTAAATTTTTTTCAAACTAGTCTAGAGTTTGACGAAATTGGAGTAATTAATTTTAGGGAGATTCGTACCAATCAGGGTGATTTATTTAAATTTTTAATTAAATAAGGGGGTAGATAACTCATTACTGGGATCTGTACCCGACTTTATACAATGTGTGGCATCTTGGGCAGTAGGGGTCTCCTGAAAATTGAATCATTAGCCACGAAAGAGATTTTTGGCTGAGTGCCGTCCAAATTAAAGTTGTGTTTTTAAATGGATGCCTTGGAATTATTTGAATAGATCACTGTTTCGTGCAAGACTCTATGGTGTAGGGCCATACTCCACTTAAAGTCGTACATAAATTCCCTATACCACTTTATTTTACACCTTTTGTTTCTTAGAGTTATGGAATTAACCCCATGCGAGTTTCGATAGTTTTCTACCATTCTTTAGGCTAAAGGAAAGTTTTTAACTCCCCGAATCAATTTTTTGATCCGTTGAACGTAATAGAATTTGTAAATTATCAATGGGGGATGGTTTTGAATACGAAACAATGGTGGAAAAAACTTAGTTTGAATACTTGGGATCATGAGTATGATCTATATTTTTTGAGTCTCGTATTAAATTTATTGTTTCCAAACAAAGAACAAGCAGAACGAATCCTTAAAGAGAAGGATTTAGGGTTTCAATCTTGTTTTGAGATAAGTAATGAGTGTGATTTTATGATAGTTGGTTTGGTGCTTGATTATGATGCTGTATGTATGAAAAGTTGCATTATTATGGATCCATTTCTGTAAGTTAATATGAAGGAATACCTAGTGCATGAAATCACTTCTGGAAATATATCATATGGAGAATATATGTTCTTGTAATTTACAATATGGTGGAAAGGAACAGGTCCACATTTTGGCATAAACTAATTGGTATTTGATTGTCACGTGCCGCTTACAGATGAGATTAGATTTCCATTTTTTAACAATACTATTGGATTGGGTGACACGTCTGGTATACTAATAGTTTAGTGGGTTCAATTAAGATGGACAACTACTTGACATAATTTTACTATCTTGAGAATTGGGTGAAATTGTCCGTTGTCCCATAGATATTTATAGTATGGTGCATAGTTCGATACTTTGCATGTTTATGATGTTTTGAAAATTTATTTGCTTATTGTTACAACACTTGTGAGATATTGTGTAGGTCCTATCATAAACCTGTGGTTGTGGTACAATACTGAACTTGCTTGTATTTTTGTTGAGTACGGCAATTGGCTATTGAAAACCCTGTCCGTGAGATTAGTGATGTCGTTCGAATTACAAGGGGAGCCAATTCGGCTATAAACGCTTTCCTGAGTTTCTCCATTCATCTACTCCACACTTTCGACTTAGACTGCTCTATTTTTAGTTTAATATTGGCATACTTTTGATTTTTATATCCCTTCTCGTTATTAGTTTGATTCCTCATTTATTATTTAGGTAGTTTTTACTATCCAGTTCTTAGATTGGTTCGTTCGCATTAAGTTCGGTTGTTGTTTGTTTAAAACCTGTGAGTTTATTGGGACTACAATTAATTGTCATAAATCCTACTTCCGTATCATTAAAGGCCCTTTATTTTCCATAAAGTTTTTAAATTGGGGTCGTAGTACTGGGTTCACCGCACTGGAGGGTTAGTAGAGTGTCAATCATGACGTTGTGGATTGTAACACTTTTTTTCACTCATTATTCTATCTTTTTTTTGTCTTCTAACTTATGTAACCTAGAAGTCATTTATCTACCAAATTTACTACCCCATAATTCTGCTTATTCATCTGCGATAAGATGTCTCCCATATAATTAGTGATGGTCTTCATTTGTCATTACAATGTTTTGAGTAATGCATTTTATTTAGTATGAAACATGGTCACCATATTTGCCATAACTTCATATTGAAATTTATTATTATAATCTTATCGAACTGTCACGACCCAAAATGATTCGTTGGTTGCACCACACACTTACCTCTTAGGTGGGCGAACCAACACACTAAACACCCCAACATATACCAATAGTTCACTATAATAATATACATATGCGTAAGGCGCCAAAAGATCTAAGCAACAAATGTAAATAAGTGTCTAAAGTTTAATACTTCTAATCCCCCAAATATGATAGTCCCTCAAAGCAAGGACTCTAATCTCCATATAAGATCTAAAAATTCGAATACATAAAAAAAAGAATAAAATGATATGTGTCCGAAAGTATAAGAAACATCATGTCATTACCGAGAGAAATCCAAACACCGATCTTTTAATGGATAGCTCACCCTGGAACTTGATATGTGGGAGGTGGCTAGAGCAGAAGGCAATCAAAGTCATAGTTACACTCGCTGCATTTCATAAAAGAAAACAAAGAAGAAAACAAGTAAGGTGCTCGTACTAGAACATGTACTGAGTAAGCAACGTCGGTCAACCCAAAATAGTAACGAATATTAACAAAAGAAAATAGTATGAACTCAACTATAGGCACCTAACATGTGATAAGCAAACAACAACATGAACAAATTTCAATAACAATAAATAGTAAGCACGTAATATAAGTCACGGTAATCAAGATTACAGATGAGGACTCCTGCCTCCAAAATAAACATTTTGGGAGTTGAGTTTTTTGAGATTTGAGTATTTCCCTTATTCGAACATAATTTTTTCCTTTATATTATCGGGTCAAACGTGACACCCGCTCCAAAATACCGGTGGTCGGAACGTGACACTCCGATCCAAGAATCACCATGTCCGGAACGTGACACTCCATCCAAGAATCCCGTGTCGGAACGTGACACTGCCTGATCCAAGAATATCGTGTCGGAACGTGACACTTCTCGATCCAAGAAGATTTGTCGGAACATAGACACTCCGACCTATAAGATCATTATTTTTATCACTTAGTCTCACACCACTTTCCATTCGTTAATAATATTTCAACTCGAGCTTTCTTTATTCAGTCAAAGGCTCACTTTGATAGAGATGGTTTAAGATTATACGTTCCATGGTCTCGGATTTCATAACAATTTACAACACCCTACCAAGCCACACAATCACACACACTGCAAGTACATAAAAAACTTCACAATATCATTCAATGCATTCATTCACTATTAAGACTTCACTATGAAATAGCATAACTATAACCTACCTCCACCGAAGAACCGAAGTCAATGCAATACTATATTTTCAAAAGTACTTTTTCCTTTCCTCAAAGACTCCGGCTTTTTCTAATCTATCAAGTTACCATATTTGTAAATACGAGCCATAGACTCTATCTTGCTATTTTTCTAGCTTAGAAACACAAGTCATCAAACACAAATCTATATTCAATTCTAATCTCGAGATCAATTAATAATGCCATTCTGTCTCGTTTATCAATTCAAGTTATTATTAAGTCATAATTTTTTCCATTGACATTATCTTAATGGTACTAAAGAAGTTGGTATGCCTAATTTTTAATTACCTATCTCATAATTCGAAACTTAATTTATAACAGATACTTAAATTATGTGCAGTAATCACTACCTTCATTTGAAGCGACCTCTATTAATTTTTAAATACTATATGTATTAGTGCCATTGTCAAGAACTAATTGTCATTAAGAGTCTTAAAATTGCCAAGAACACACAAAAAAAAAAAAAAACTCACGTGGAAAAACTAAATAACCTTTTAAATCCCATTTTTATACATTAACACTAATAAAAACTGCAAAAATTAAATATTGTATAATACTGTAACATCATTTTCTAGAATACATTCCTACACAAACATATTATATTCATTAACTGTCACATTCTTGGCCATTACTATTCGTAATTAATCTTTTTTTTTTAACAATTATTCCTACTATCAACTAAGAGAATAATCCACAGCTGCCTATAATTGTAACTCAATTGTTATTAATTTATTTAACATTATAATAAGACTTAAGTTCCTCACTTTCATGATTTTCCAAACCAACAATATATAAAACGCGATAATTCTCCCACCATAATATTAAAATAATAAAAATCCCCTCCCCCCACCATTAATTTGTTGAAAGTAATATGAGCTCATTATGCTTAACCTCGAGAAACTTTGACACATTACCCCCCCGACGACGTTAAAGTTGATTCTCTCGCACAATAATTTCCTCCGCCGCACATTAGTTGTAATATGATATCAATAATAAAAAAAAACATCTATTAATTTATTTATGTTTGTTACCCTAATTATATATTCTAACTAATAAAGGGAGAAAGTGACCCGCTATTAATTTTTAATGTTATTTTCTTAACCAACCAACTATTAAATTATTAAAATTACCCCCAATTATAAGTACAAATAGTCCAAAATATCTATTTAAAACTCTATCGGAAAGTTTTTGATGAAAGAAAAGTTCTAGTACTCCAAACGATCAATGGACATTACAATAATACCATTTTAACCCATTGTTCGTCTCTACACGATCAAAAAACAAATAGCGAGGATACCATATGGTACCAAGAATCAACAAAACCTGTGAATATCTTTCGTGCATACATTTCTTAACCTCCTCCCAAGGTCTTACCTCAATGCATCACCTCCACCCAATCGGGTGATACATCCAGCATACATGGACCTCTAACAACATTCCATGCTAGGATTTTTAGGCTATTATAATCAAACCTTAAGATGAAAGAAAACTACAATGGTCCTCACATGCCATCAACTCTTAGCCAAATCATCATACCCGATGGTGAGGATAACTTTTAAGTCTATCGAACAACTGTAAATTTTTTCATGGTCATCTCTCCTTTATAAATTCTCGTAACAAACTTGTGTGTTGTTGGATCACACTAAGTATACTTCAATTACCGTAAACACCAAATTCTTTCATATCTGGAATGAACAGTCCCCCTACAGAGGACAATCATAGAAGTCGCGTTACAAATGCAACCCGATCCACTACGAATTATCACCCCTTTGAAGCGAAAAACCATACCAGACGTCAACATCCTCTAAACCACCCGATATTGAAGTGTTGGTCACATAAGAATGTACATAACCAAGGTCGAAATAACTCTAGATACTCCTTTCTTATGCCCCCTTCAAACATTTTCATTCACACTCTATCTCTTTGGATATTCTAGCCACCAAAATCACCAATTTAGTCTCTAATAATTGCACACATACGTTGATTTTCTCGAATATACCCATCCATTAAAGTCCCACACTCTAATACTAGATAATATCATAACCACACCATCGATCATTTACCTACTCCCCAACCATCATTAATACAAAATATTCTTATCAAATATATGTTTCAAACTATGGCTATCTCTCTTTCTATTTAACATTTATGACAAAAAGGAGGTCCAAACAAAGTTTATAAACACTAATTCAATTTGATCTTTTGATGGAGAAACCACTTATTAATCACCCTAAAGTCCACTTCACATCACTTCCACATACCATGTTTTAGCTACCATTTAAACCATCACATACCTCATGTCAACACTTAGGAAAATTCTTAGTCACTCAAATTATTATGTATAATATAAGCTCATAACCTTTATTCACCATCAATATCTATGTAACATATCATAATATTCAGTGTAGTCCATCAATAAAGTAGTATTAATTCAACTGTAAATTTTTCATACCTCATTGTTTGTTACCCAACTAAAACTCAATTTTTATAAAAGTCAAAGATAACCTTGTAAGTCTGTACCAAACTATTTCACAGCTTACATCATATCTAATCTCTTATGGCGAAAAATCATCACCTTCAACTACAAACTAAGGATTTTATAATAGAGGTCTTATTTATTTACTTTTGTTAAAAAAAAAAAAAAAAATTTCAACAATCCTTGACATTTTTACCTTAGCCTTTAAATCAAAATATTATGTGAAGCTCCCCCTTAGGTCTTTTATCAATCAAAAGTAACAACTTTATGACGAAATCATGCATAAGTCCTTCCAAATATCAATACCCAATTGAACGATCATTTCTTATCTTACAATTCATATCTTGACAAAATATAGCACTACGAATGTAGACTTACAAAACAAAAAGAAAGAATTGTTAATCCAACTGTGTAATTCAATCCCCTATCAATTTTAGCTCATATTTTGAACACTTTTATGAATTTCTGTATCTCATCTTATCATTGATCGCCTCTCCATCGACCTTAATGTATCCTTCACTAAAGATCCAAACAAACTCTAACTAAATAAAAAAAAAAATTCAATTGTTGCAAAAAACTATACCCCACCAAACATCTATTTTGTAGTCCTTGCAATTAGAGAAAATATTCCTGCTTTTCCTATATCTAAAGGCTACACATCCCATAAATTTTATCTTATTTTTAATTATGACTCTAGTTCTTTTAAATTCTACTCAAGTGGTGCCTCAATATCTCCTCAAACTTGTTATACAACCACATTACTCACCAAAAAGTAGAAAATCACAACTTTAGATACTTTCCAGTCTTTATTACCATACAAAATTTAACCAACACTTTTTTATGATATAGTTTCTTCCCATATAAGTTTGTCATTCTAGTATCAATATACCTTTTGAAACTTGAGATAAAATCTTCAATACTTATTTAGATCCCTCAAGATACATTTCACAACCTAAATGTATTAATATTGTACCAAAGATCCACCACTAAAATTTTCCTTAAAAATAATTCAATCCAAATGCCTACAGTAATAAACTAGTGGGTTTCCCAAAGGTGAAAGCAACAACGAATCTCAATATCTAAACATATCATACAACTAATTACTTCTTAAATCAAGTCAATAACGAAGGAAATACGCATCCGAATTGCAACCAAGTAAGAATTGATGACCTTATTTGATATACACTCAATTTATGAATCATAGTAGAGATTTTGACCTTAACTGGTGCAACATATACCTCTTGTTATTCCATAAATCAACTTTCCTCCTAGTCCTGAAAGTGTAGGGTATATAATTCTTCATGAAGATGCTAGAAAAATTTTGCCTGATGTCATAGGTAGTGTCTTTATTAATCGCCACTCAACATGATACTATCACCATATTTTGCAATCGCAAATATCCTATTTCGAAGGAATTTTTTTTTTTTTCTTGTCGCTATTTCAACTCCTAAATACCTATTATTAACTCATATTTGAAATAGAGTGAAGAATTCATTATCCATTTGTATCAACTAATACCATTGGATTCAAGTAGTATCACGAAGGGGGGGAAAGAAAGAATAATGAGGTTTTTTCTAAAGTCTATAGCCCTCGAAGAAATAAAGTCGTCCCTATAACCGTTTCCCAGACTTTACTAGACCTGGTCCTGTGTGTTTGAGATCACACGAACCTAACGCTCTGATAATAAGTTTGTCACACCAAAATGATTTGGTGAGTTGGCACCCACACTTAACCCCTTAGGGGGCAAACCAACACTCTAAACCCCACTATACCAATAGTTCACTATAAATAATATAACTTATACCGGAAACTCCAAACATACTAGCAACAATTTTAAATAAGTTTTTCTAAGTTTAATACTTATCATCCCAATCTATAGTCCATCACATCAGGACCTCTATCCTAATACTAAGTACTTGAATATCGAATACGTCACTAAAATAAAAGAATAAAAGATATGTGTCCCCCGAAAGTATAGACATAATGGTCATGACCGAGAGAATCCACACGATCTTTTGAATGGAATTAGCTCCCCTTGGAACTTGAATGCAGGAGGTTGGCTGAGCTGAGGGAAATCAGAATCATAGGTACACCTCGCTGCATTTCAGAAAAGGAAAACAAAGAAGAAAACAAGTAGGGCTCAGTACGAGGTCAACATGTAACTGTATTAAGTATCACACCGTCAACCCAAAATAGTAAAACCTAATATACAAAGATAATAGTAAATGATCAACTATGCACTTAACATGTGATAAGCAACAAACAACATGAAAATGTCAATAACAATAGTATCACGTATTAAGTCACGGATCAAGATCACACATATGGACCTCATGCCTCCACAACTAAACCATTTTGGAGTTTTGAGTTCTTTGATATTAGTCAATCGTCCATTAATTGAACATACTTTTCCTTAATTTTTCGTGTCAGAACGTGACAAATCCGAACCAAGAATACCGTGTAGGAACGTGGACCTCTGAGCAAGAATACCGTGTCCAGAACATGACACAACGAGCCAAGACTATCGTGTCAGACTTGACACTCCATCCAAGAAGATTGTGTCACAACATAACACTCCGATCCTATAATATCAATGAGTTTTATCCTTTAAGTAATCACCACCACTTTTCATTCGTTAATAATATTCCTACATCCGAGCTTGTTTTATTCAAGGAATCAACTTTGATAGAGTGGTTTAAGATTATACATTCCATGGTCTCGGGATTTCAGAACATTACAAAACCACGATCAAAAAACCAACAATCACACAATCAAGTACATAGAAAACTTCAAATATCATTCAATTCAGAGCATTCATCTTAGAATTACTATCAATAGCATAACCATAATCTACCCTCCACAGAGACCGAAGTCTTGCAAGCTATATTTCAGTACTTTTCCTTCCTCAAACCTCCGACTTTGCCGAAAAAGCTATTCAAGTATACCATATTTGTAAATACGAGCCCATAGACATCTAATATTTCTATCTTACTCCACAAGTCATCAACACAATCTATATTCCAAGTTCCTAATCTCGATATCAAATTAATATGCCAAATTCTTTGTTTATCAAATTCAAGGTTAGGGATTAAGTCTTAATTCTTTTCCATTGACCTTATCTTATGGTAACATAAATAAGTTGAATATGCCTACATTTTTAATTACCTATCCTCGATAATTCGAAACTTATTTTATAACGAGATGCTTAACAATTATCTGCATGTATCCACGACTTTTCACTTTCAAAGCGACCTCTATTCATTTTTTAAATAGTATATGTATTAGTCCATTGTCAATAACTAATTGTCATTAAGAGGTCTTAAAGATTGCCAAGCACACAAACTCACGTTAAATAACTAATAATATTTTAATCCATTTTAATACATTAAACACTAATAAAAACTAAAATTACTATTGTAATACCTTCACTGTAACCTCAATTTCTCTAAATAAAAAATTCTACAACATATTATATTCATGAACTTTCAAATTCGTGGCCAATACTAATATCGTAATTTTTTACAATTTATTAATAATATAAACAAGATAATAAACCACAAGCTGCCATATTGTAACTTCCATTCTTATTAATTTAGTTCAACATTTAATAAGACTTAAGTTCCTCAATCAATATTTCCACCAACATTATAATAACAATAATTCTCACCATAATATTAATATAATATAAATCCCCCTCCCCCAAACATTTAATTTGTGGAAAGTAATATTGAGCTTCATTATGCATTACCTCGAGAAACTTTTCGCACATTCGACGACGTAACGTTGAGTTTCTCTCCGCACAATAATTTTTCCGCTGCACAATTAGTTGTAATAAGATTGAAATAAGTAAAAAAACATTCTTTTTATTTAATTTACTTTTTGTTTACCCTAATTGTAATACCTAACGTAATTATCAAGGTAGTAACAGTGAACCCGCTATTAATTTTCATGTTATTTTCTTTAAACCACCAACTAATTAAATTATTAAAATACCACCCCCACTACTTTATAATATACTTACAAATAGTCGAAATAATCTATTTAAAGTCTATCGTCAAAGTATTTTGGATGAAATAAAAGTTTCTATACTCAAAATGATCAATTAGATCGTTTACAGAATCTCATGTAACCTCTCGGTTATTTTTCCTATCGAAGTTAACTACGTCCATAATATCCTATTCATGGCAAGAAAGAATATCCCCACTATATAAAATGATGATCTTATGTTTTTTCGATGTATAAAAAATATACAGTGCAAAAAAATGAGTAAATAAAAGTACTTATTAGTTTAAGGAAGATTTTCTTTTTATAAAGCTTTGGATTCAATTCATGTCTCATAATTTTTGGGTTGTACATGGATATTGAGATTTATTTTACGGATAAGACATGTTAAGAAACTATTGCTAGACTGCTGAAAAAATTTTTTGTCGTGGGATTAAATCTCCTTTAAATGAAAAAGATATCTATTCGTATCTCAACCTAAAAATTTATTTTCAATTGTTATTTTGTAATTTCACTAATAAAAACCACTTGACTTTTCCATATAAATATTTATCATGCTGTAATTTTTATTTTTTTTTTGACAGAAACAACATTCTCTAATAAGTTGAGATATCTATGCATAACCTAATTTGTATCTCTATTCATGTTTTATTGATATAATTTTTTTGCTTCAAAAACCATGTTTATGAACTTTCTTGAATTGTCAGTCTATTAGAAATAATATCTTATTACACATTTGATATGAGTACAAATATTGTACAAACTTAAATTATTAATTTCCTCACTTGTGAATACATGACATATTCTTTACTAGAAAATTTGCTTCAAAAGAAGTTCTGAATAAACCATATTTTGGAATTGTGGGATCATAGAAACAAAACTCTTTATCGTCGTAAAACAGGATAAGAATATGTGTAACGTCCTAACCTCCTCACATTCAAACCAAGTTAAGATGACTATCTTTTTCACTAATAAAACTTGATATTGGGCCAAGACTTTCATGTATATCAGTTATGGGTGATGTTAAAATAATTGATCACAAATCTTGACAAATTCCTTATATAAGTCAAGGTGATTGTCAAAAATTTTTTCCAAACCTTCTCAAACCTTGAGGTAATCAACCATAATACTTCACATTAATGAGAATATCATATAAATTTAATTTATCTGTTGATATCTTTGGGATAGTTTTGTGAGGAAGTGGAACTGATACACTTCTACTAGTAAGGTAAGCTCTGTCCATATATATTTTGTGTATTTCATCAAAGATAATTAATGTGTTTGTAAATTTTCCCAGCCCATTATCAAGCGAATGTTTGTTCTTCCATTTTAAGTATCGTGTGATTAGGCATTCAAAGTTGTTATATGGTTGAAATCTCTCATTTACAAGAGGGTCAAAAACACTATGATCTTTGTGGCAGTTTTAGCTGATAGACTACCTATTGATTTCTTTTTATTACCTAAAAATCACGCATAACCGAATGTACGTAGTTTGTGAAGGAGGTGAGGTATTTTCGCCTGTCTAGAACTCACTAAAATCATGGAAATTTCATATTTTAACTATTTTAGAAAAAAATTAACCTGAATTGAACATTTTTCTTTATCATATTTTAATATTTCTTTACCTTCCTAAATTACACCCGAAAAATTTTTTAAAAGAATTAATTTTTTTAGCCATAGGCTCATTTTACATATAAATTATATCAAAAATAAAAATAAGTTTTTGCCCAATCCAACCTAATCTTATTAGGGTAAAGCCCATAATCATGTAAACCCTATATATAGTAAATCAACTTCCTCTTCAGCTCACTTCATTTCTTCTTTCTATGATGTCCGCCGTCCTTGCTCACACTTCCCAAAAAGTTAAACTACTACTTTTCTATTGTGGGCGATAGCACCACTCTCACACACACGCCATCCACATGCCCCGAATGTTTGCGCTCGTGCGCACAACATTAGATCACGCAACAAACCCAAAATTATTGAAAATGAAATCTATTTTTTGGGGCTACCCGTGGCGTGAAAAATCTAATTTTTATTTTCTATCTCCTAGGCTTCTTCTTTTAATAAATGTTGGGCATAATAGGTTTTTGAACGTACTATCCAGTGGATGAAACTCTAAAAAATCTTCGTAGCGCGCACAGGGAACGCACACACATTTAAGTGAAATCTACTTTTTTGAGGTGCTGACCGAGCCATGTCTCGTGGAAAAATTTTATTTTTTAATTTCTAACCATCCTCCTAGTTTCTAATCTGTTAGAAGTTTTATCATAATTAAGTTTTTCAATGTTACTTCAAAAAAGTGATATGAACACATAAAATCTCGTTAGATGATGTTCAGGGAGGGACACCTATAGCAAAAGCAAAATGACTACGTTGGATGTTTCTTTTTTTCTTTTATCCCCTATTATGGTCTTTCTGTTTTGTATGAACGATACTTCCCCGTGGAGTGCCAAATCTAAACGATCTCAAAGTAGGCTTCAAGCCACCGTGAATCAATTCGTGAACAAGGATTCCAGAGTTTTTCAAATTATACGACTAATATGTTCAAAAAAAATTGCAAAACCTCCTTAAGAGCAGTAAAAAAAGGGTAGGAAAGTATGGATAGTGAACCATCATTAACATTCCTATTTTTAATTTTTTTGTCATAATATCATACATGGGAAATATTTTAAAAAAATATTGCATTCTATAGACCTCCAAGAGTTCACCAAATATAGAATTACATTATTTAGGTATAGTCAATAATTTAAACATTTAGAAAAAAAAAGAAAGAGATAACTGAACAATGTATTTTACAAAATAACTAAGAACCTGTGGAACACTAATGCAGTCTTTTCCTATTTTTTTGGTCATTGCAACAACCAACACTACATTATAAGGGAGTACCAAGTCGTCCCTTATCTATGAAAGACATCGTGTGCTTAGGCAAAATGATTTTTGGAGGTTCGAATCCTTGTAGAAGGATGAGTTTCAAGAGGAAGTTGAAGATTATCAATACCTCTTCTCACCAAGTGTATAATAATTGTATTCTCTACTACCTTCAAGTGTTATTTTTATTATTCATGGACGTCATCAAACGTAACATGAATTGATTTGATGAAGCAAACTGGATTAAGTTTCGTTACTTCTGATTAATGATGGCACCCTGTGCTCTCCTTATAATAAATATAGTATAGATTGAAAGGTTTCATGTGTTAGATTATTTTGTAAGTTGTTGAACTCAATGTGGAATTCAGGTATGAAGGTTTTCATAAAAGTGTTTAACTTTGGGGTCCATAGTAATAGTTTTCCCTCCGCAGGGTTGATAGGGGTACCAATCAGGAAGTCAGCCCTGTGGGTCGTAACATATTTCTTCACTCACTCATACTAATCTGTTTATGTCTTCTATCTCATATACCTAGAAGCATTTATCTACCAATTTAGTACCCCCCATATTTTCTTATTCATTCAAGACGAATGTCTCGCCATATAAATATGATGGTCTTAATTTGGTTACATGTAACATGTTGGTAATTTGATTTATTTAGTGATTGACGTTTTCAGAGCCATAGTTTTTCCATAATTTCATATTGAACTTTCAATTATACTCATTAATCGAAACTCATGCACCTCTAGTTATTTGTCATATCCGTTACTACTACTACTCCATAATCAAATCCTATTCATTGCCAGGAAGAATATCCCCATACATATAATAGATGATCTTATGTTTTTTTTCGATGTATAGAAAGGATATTACGCATAAAACTGATTAACTAAAAGTACTTATTGTTGAGGAATAATATTCTTTTATAAATCTTTGAATTTCAGTTCTGTCTCAAATTTTTTTTATTGTACTTTAGAGTTGAGGTTTGTTCTTCATAGAGACTGTTAATAAACTATTGCTAGACTACTGAAAAAACTTATAACCGGGGATTAAGACTCCTTAAATAAAGACAGACAAAGATATCTCGTTCCATATCTCAACCCTTAAAATTATTTTCTTTTGATTGTTATTTTGCGTAAATTTTAACACCAAAAAAGCACTACTTCTTGTCAACTCTACTTGTATTCTTATACTTTTGTTTCTTTGCTATGTCTTAGTATTCCCGTTTGTGGGGCAGGGTTTTCTTTGTTCCGCCACTGTTTTGTAAATGACTTTAAAAGACCTTAATCGACTGGAAAAGTCGTTTTGGAGAGGAAGGATGTTGACAAACAAGACCCTTTTCTTTTTCATGTTTGAATTTGTTCTTTAACTTTCTAAATTTCCGCCCGAAAAACCCTTCTTTTAAATGATAAATTTGTTGTTCCTATAGGATAATTTTTAATTATTTATCAAAAATAAAATAAAATTTGTCCAAGCCCACCTAATCTAATTGGGGTAAGCCCACATTCTTAACCCCTATCTATAAAAGCTAACTTCCCCATCCTCTTTAGCTCACTCTTTCTTCCCCCTTATATGTTGCCTTTGTGCTCACGTCTAAATGTTACACTACTCCTTATTCTCTTGATGGAGGTACAAGCTCTCTCTCACACTCGTGCACACACACACGCACGCATGCGGACACACGTGCGCATGCGCACGCACACACAAACATTATTAAAGTGAAATCTACTTTTTTTGGGCTACCCCATGGCGTGAAAAATATAATTTTTATTTTTCTTTCTCCTAGTTCTTCGATCTGTGTGAGTGTTTCTAATAATAAGGTGTATTGAATGTACTTCAGGTGCGACGAAGAGTAAAATCTTCGCGCTCACGGGACACACAACATTATGAAGTGAAATCTTCTTTTTTTGGGCTACCGCCGTGGCGTGAAAAAAAAAATTTTTCCCCTAAATTTTTTTTTCTTTGCTCTAGACTTATTATAAATTAGAGATATTCTAATATAAGGTTGTTGAATGTACTTCAAGGGGGATGAAAGACATAAAATCTTTGGTAGATAATGTTAAGCACCTATTGTAGCGAAATGACCTAAAGTTGAAGTTTCTTTTCTCCTTTATGGTCTTTCTGTTCTGGATGACGTGTACGTCCCCGTGGAGTGCCAAAGTCTAACAAATCTCAAGTAGGCTTCAGCCACCAGTGAATCGAATTCACAATGGATCACAGGGAGAGGGTGTCAATCTTTAACGACTAATGTTTACAAAAAATTGCGAAACCTCTTTGAGATCAGTAAAAATGGTGGAAAATATGATTTTACTTTACATTCATATTGTAATTTTTTTCCCTATATCCTATATGGAAAGATTTTAAAAATATGCATTCATTTATAACTACAATAATCCACCATATGAAAATTACATCTCTTAGGAATAGTTAAATAATTTAACATTTAGAATAAAAGAAAGAGATCACTAGAAGAAAGTGATTTTACATAAATAGGAATGTAGGAACACTTATACAGTCTTTTCCTATGTTTTTCTTGTTAGGTGCAAAACACCAACATAAATCATAACGGAGTACCAGATTTCGTGACCCTTTTTTTATGAAAAACGACATCGTGTTCTTAGCAAAATTGATTTTTTTTGAAGGGTTTCCGTACATTGATATGAAGATGATCTCAGAGGAATTGAAGTATTATCTACCTCGTCTCATCCAAGTATGATAATTGTATTCTTTACTTTGAGTGTTAGTTTATTCATGGACGTCATAACAACGTACATGTAATTGTTTGATGATCAAATTGGGATTCATTTCGTTACTTTTCTTATATGATGGTAATGTGCTCCGCGGATAATCAAATAAGTATAGATTAAGGTTTGTCATAGTTTAGATGATGTTTTAAGTTTTGAACTCAATGTGTAATCAGGGTAATGAATGTTTTCAAAAGTTTTTTGAATTTTGGGTCATAGTAATGTTTCTCCCATCGCAGGGTGATAAGGGTACCAATCACGACTCTATGGGTCTTAATCATATTTTTTGTTCACATTATCACTATTCTATCTTTTATGTCTCTAACCCTCATTTAATATATAGTAATTTATCACCAATTTACTACCCGCCCATATTCTTCTTATTCCATAGCAGGAGGATGTCTCCCATATAAATAGTGAGGTGGTCTTACTTACTTTGTTAACAGTTAACACAATGTTGGAGTAATGTGATTTATTTAGTGATTGAACGTGGGTCAGTCATATTTGCCATAACTTCACATGAACTTTTTGAATTATCCACATTTCGAAACTCTGTACCTCTAGGTTATTTGATCTATCCAAGTTAATATCCATAATCATCCTATTCAATGGGCATAAAGAAATATCCGCACGTCAATATAAAGATGATCTTATGTTTGTTGATGTGTGAAAGAAAATATACTACGCATAACCATGAGTAAAGAAAAATTACTTATTAGTTGAAGGAAGATGTTCTTTTTTTTATGAAGAAGCTTTGGAATTCAATTGTTGTCTCATTACTTTTTTATGTTGTAACTTGGAGATTGAGGCCCGTGTTTTCCAGAGAAGACATGTTAAAAACTATTTCTAGAATACTGAAAAAAGCTTAGTATCGTTGGATTTAATTCTCCTTTTAAAAGGTAAAGATATCATATTCATATCCAACCTGAACTTTATTTTTTAATTGTATTTTGGTAATTTTCCTTCACACACACATCATTCACCGATAAACCCACTTGACTTTCTTTTTCATGTTTGATATTTCTTTCACAACTTCCTAATTACCCCCGAAAACCTTCGTTTTTAAAGATCCATTTTATTTGTCATATAGGTTCTTTATTTATTTATCAAAAAATAAAAATAAGTTTTTGCCCAGCCCAACCTAATCTGATTAAGGTAAAGCCCACAATCATTAACCCTATCTATAAAAGCTAACTTCAACTTCCTCTTGAGCTCATCTTTATTTCTTCTTACTATGTTGACCCTGTGCTCACGTCTAAATGTTACACTAGTCCTTATTCTCTTGATAACGGTACAAGCTCTCTCTCACACGCATGCGGACACACACGTGCGCATGCGCACACACGCACACACATTATTGAAGTGAAATCTACTTTTTTGGGGCTATCCCATGGCGTGAAAAATCTAATTTTTATTTTCTATCTCCTAGTCTTCTTTCTGTTAGAAGTGTTCTAATAATAAGGTTTTGAATGTACTTGAAGTGGGACGAAACTGAAAAAACCTTCGCGCGCACACACACATACATTATTGAAGTGAAATCTACTTTTTTATAATTAAATAACTTATCAGTACACACAAACTAAAATTATAAAAAATAAGTGTATAATAATTTACCAGCTTTGTATGTATACCTTGAATAGGAGAAAAATTCCGGCATTTGATGATAAAATCTTTGTACAAATTCTGAAATACAAATTAGAGAATGATAATCATATATTCCCGAGGCAATTGGGTGATTGACGATAAAATGAAAATTATTAAAAAGACAAAGATAACCAATTTATAAACCCTTAGAAATCAATCTTTTTCAGTTTTAACATTGAAAAAATTTCATATCTTTTTTGATAATATGTTGTTGAAAATCTAATCATAGGGCTTTCCCCTCCTCCCGACAACACTTTACTATCAAATGTCAACGTAGATTATTGACGTAGTGCAAAACCGCGCAAAGTGCGGATAATTTACCTCTATTTAAATATTAGTTAATTCCTCCACTCATATAATTAATTTATGCAATTAATGTGATAATAAATTTTGAATACTCCCCCATCTCTTTTTATTTGTCCAATTTTGACTTTTTGAATGTCATTTATGACAAATAAAAAAAATTACCTATCATATCATCAATCTATTTAGACAGTTAATGTTTTTGAAAAAAGTAGAACCTCTTTTACTAAGTAAATTAATTTGAAATTCAATCAATTAATAGGGTTTAAATGGTAAAGTCATTATATCAATTATTATTTTTGTAATAGGTGTATCAAGTAAAAAATTTACAAGTAAATAACTTAGCGGGAGTATCAAATAAGGAAAAGAATCAAATATGTCATTAAACTTTTTCAAAGAGTTATATACACCATATATTAATATTTTGGTTCACCTACGTCATATTTTATTGTGAAAAGGATCATACATGTCATTATTCGTTGATGAAAAATGGTTCCGGTTTCGTAAAATCATTTCTACACATGGTCAATTTTCATTAAGTCACGTCATTAAATCAAATTATTTTTAAAAGGAAAAGGATTATGTATGCCATCAAACTTTTAGAAAAGACTCATTTTATGTTATCGTTAAGAGTTTGACTCATTTGTTGTCATTTTAGTTAAAAAATAATTGTACGAATGAGCCTTTTTTCTTTCAAGAGTTAAATAACATAAATGAGCCAAACTTTTTAGTGATGACCTAAGGAGGTGAACTTTTTCTCAAATTAGATTTTCACCTGTCCATGTTTACAAGATAAAACTATTTTTTTATTTTTTCTTTAACTTGTTTAAGTCAAAATGAACAAACAAATTAAATAGAGAGGGCATATAATATATTTGTCACTATATATATTCATTTGCAGGATAAAATTTAAATTTTCATATTTGTCTTTCTAATGAAAGAGACAAAACTCAAAACTAGTGAAATAGTTCATGTTGGTGGTCTAATTTATACAAAAAATTGTGCCACAATTGGACAAAAAGAGGCTTTTTCAACAATTGAAGTTGACAAATGACAAAACATACTTCATCTAGTTATCCACAAAAAAATAAAAAAAACTTTAGAACTAGAACATAATATATACCAAACGAAATCTAGGATAATCAATACGAAAGTAAAATAAAGGTCTAATCTACTATTATTTAATGAATGATGGACAGTTTCAAGAATTTTTTTCTTCATTCACATAATTAATTTATGCAATTAATTTGATTATTATGTCCAAAAATCTGATGTATACAAATCTAATAGATTTATTCAATAAAATAATCATAATTTAATTTTGGACGTTACATGGCTAACAAAGTTGATCATTGTTGTATTTTTTGTTAGTTCAAAAGAAAGAACAATATAAAATCTAACACTATTTTCTCGGCTTTCTCAAAAAAATTTACTATGTTCGCTTTTCTAAAATATTATTCCACTGGTCTTATAAGTAATGACCATTTTCGTTTTTAGTAAGAGAATAATAAATTTTGTTACAGAAAGTACACACAATAATGTTATAGTTTCATGAAGTTCTTTCTTCAGAAAAAATAAAGATGATAATAGTGGATTATGTTAGCCACGTGGGTCAACAGTTTACATTTACACTTTTTATTGGGATATTTACAAACGTTGTCATTTTGGAAGCTAATTTCTTAGAAGGCATGTTTTTTTTTGTTTGGCATTTTATGGATTCGTACTAATTTTAAAATTAAGAATTCCTTAAGCTTAATAAAATAATGACATTGATCTTTTTTATTTTTTTTTGAGTGATAAAAGATTCATGGATGTTCGAAGAAGGGACTTAGTTTTAACAGCTAAGTGGTTCGAGAGGTACCTGGAGTTTTTATTTATCAACTGTTCGATCTTATCGAGGCATTTCATTGATTAGTGACATCCAAATAATAAAGGAATGTAGTGAGATGGTAAGTATTCTTCTTAACCTTAATCAAATATTTTGGGTTCAAATGTTGGATTGGAGTCAATGAATTACTCCTCAAAGTAGGATGAATATATATTAATCAAATATGAAGAAAGATTTATATTCATATAAACATTTGATTAAAAGTCCTAAAAAATTTTTTTAACCATATTGATTGAAACATAAACAACAAAATATGTCTTTTGTTTATCAAAGTAGTGTCATCGACTGCGTATAATTTTGAATAATGGACTTTCCAAGACATCATTTAATCCAAATTATTCGACGACCATACTTTCTTTCGTCGTGAACTTTCAGAGATCTGTTTTTTCATATTTGAAATAACCTTATCAAGTACACAACATTATATAAGGTATATATTATTTTAGATGTAGAATCCTTAATAGGAGAAAAACTCTCGCAATTTTGATGTATAAAATGTTTGTGCACATTTATTAAAATACAAATATAGACAATAATAAAGTTACATATATTTCCGAAAGATTTTGGTGATTAACAATAAAATGAAGAATTATTAACAAAATCTATATATAAACACTTCGAATAAAATCTTTTTCATTTTAACATTAAAGAACATTTCATATATTCTAAGGATAATATGTTCTTGAAAATCTATTATAGGGATTTATCCTCATGTGTTGGTGTTGCACATAACAAAAACAGGAAAAGATTGTATTAGTGTTCCTACACTCTTATTTATGTAAAAGAACTTTGTTTTAGTTATCTCTTCCTTTTCTTATGAATGTTAAATTAATGAACTATACCTAAGAGATGTAATTCTCATATGGTGGACTATCTTTATTATGATCGGAATCTAGACCCCAGAAGAGACCGATGTCGTTGACCTCTTAGAGTTTGCAGATAAGCCTACTGAAGCGTTCTTACTTTTTATACTATGTTATTTTTATTAGCGAACATTTGAAAATTTTTGTTCTTCTTAACATACTTATAAGAAAATTCTCATAATTACGTATTGTTCACCATCCACCATCTAACATTAAGAGATAAGTAACTGAAAGAATAGTTCAACTCTATTAAGTGTATAATTGGGGCCAAAATTGCACCAATCTAGTCTGAATAAAAGCCGGAGGAAGGAAACCTAGTGGAACATTATCCACTATATAAACGCTAAACAAGCTAGCTATAAAACAACTCAACTGCATCATCGAAATCATGAGGACCTACCAAGGCCGTTGATATAAACGTCCGGATAACTGCAGTGGAATATCTTTAGCTCATTCATCCACTTGTGCCTGCACCTAACATAGTATAGTTGTATAGGGGTTAGTACCACTGTACTAAGTATGGTTAGATGCACGCACACCCCAAGGACATGCTGAGAAAGAATACTCTTTCCTAACAACAGATTTTTTTTTGGAAGTCAAGTTAGTGGACTTGCGAATTTGATATTAGGAAGGTTTCCAAATTTGGATTAGGAAAGTCAGTCACCTTTCTAGATTTAGAATAGGAAAGTTATGCCATGAGAATAACATACATCACCAGTTTTTCACATTTTCACACAACACATAACATTTACAGATAAGACATATCATATAATATAAAACACAATTTTCATGTAGCATATCACTTTTTTAATATCATTCGTTCCTATGCCATGAGACCTTGGAATCATGGACTTAACATTAAGACATCCCAGAAATGAGGGTTCAACAAATGGGACCTCAACTAGGGAGTCTTCATTAGAAAACACATAGTCTGTTTCGTTCATTCATACGTACTCCATTTCATTTCATTCATAGGCCAGTGTAAACACCAACTATACTTAGGATGTAGTTTGAGATTTTCATTAGGTTCGTTGTGCAATGACCAAGAATGACCTAAAGTCATTACTTGAATCTAACTCACCTTGTGATTATCCTATCGTAACACCTTCGGTATCATTCATTCATTATGTCCATCATTTAAGGCTGGCCTCATTCGTTCATTGGGAACTTTTACATTAGCCGAGATAGATCATGTGAGCATCATCAAAATCTAGTGTCTAATCCACACCGAAAACAAGTGGAATCACCGGCTAAAGTGACCCATAACATGCTAGCGTACATGAGAATTTAACCCCTCCGGATCCCAATATTGGCTATATAGGTTCGAAGACTAGGAGATGTAAGTAGACCCATACCCGGCAAGCCGAATAGTCTCATCTCATAAGAGTTACGTGAACCTCCACCCTTTTCGAAAGAAGGTATCACCACTCATAGCTAGCCTATCGGTGCTCAATATAAAGTTCTATTTCATTCATCTCATACGTCACTGAAGCTGGCTCAATATTTAGATGAATACTTTCATTAGAGTGTTCATATTACTCTCCTCTTCATTAACTTTACACTCTCATTGGTGAGTACGTTTTGGTAACATTTACTTAGGCCTATTTGAGATTGTTTCCATCTCTTACATTAGTATCATATCATGTTGTTACAACATTCATTAACATTAGCACATTTTCTCTTCATAATTACTTATCCCTTTTTACGTGAATATTCATTTCATCATATGCCAATGCACTTGGCCATCTAGTGTGTTTGACACTCTTACTTAACCCTTCTAGGGTTTTATCATTTCATTGTTCATTTTGTCATATGTCAATGCACTTGGCCATTTAGTATATCTTACACTCATACTTAACCCTTCTAGAGTTTCATCATTTCATTGCATACATCTTAGGTTCACTTATTTTTAATCATATGCTAGACTTATGGGTCAATAGATACAAGCCATGAGGTTTCATTCATAGTTCATTAAGTGACTCATATCTTCCAAAGATTACGTAGTATAAGACTTATGCATCTTACAAGTATGCCAAGATCTCAATTTAGATCTAAGTAGGTGGAATTATTCTTTAACATTTAATTCACACATGACTTATATGTCAATACGGAATTTAGGCAAGGAAACCCAAGTTCCAACCCCTTGGATACTACTTTCATTTTTCCTTGACTTTATTTTTAGTTTTCATGACATCGGGACCCTAGATCGAGCCCCAACATCAATATTTTATCTCTAGTGTTCTCCTTGGATTTTCCTCTTACTTGACCGAAGGATTGTGGGTTCGAACCCCCACAACCCTTTTGAATTATTTATTTATATTCATTTAATTCTTCTTGTCCAATTCACAAAGACCATGAGGTTGTGGGATCAAACCACCACAACCTCTCTTTTTTTATCTCATATTTTTGCAGCCTACGTGAGGTTTAGGGTTCAATTCCCACGCGTCACAATTATTTTATTTTTATTTTTTTTCTCCATGAACATTGCTACAACTTACTTAGGGGCGTGGGATCTATTCTCAGGACCCCATAATTTTTTTTATTTTTTTCTATCCTCCCCCTTTACTCCTAATTCGCTACTGACCAAGGGGATGTGGGATTAATCCCCCACATCCCTCTCCCTTTCCCCTTTTTTTTCTAAAATTACTACAACAGTGAGGGGCGTGAGATCAATTCCCCACGACCCCTTCTCTTTTTATTAATTTCTGCATTCGCTAAGGGGCATGGGGAATTGGAATTAATCCCCCACATCCCTCTCCATTTCCCCCTTTTTTAAAAAAAAATTACTACAAAGTGAGGGGCGTGGATCAATTCCCAGTACCCCCTCTCTTTTTTATTTAATTTCTGCATTCGCTAAGGGGCGTGGGATCGATTCCCCAGACCCCTATATATATATATATAATAATTATATAATATATATTAATTTAAGGTGGGGTTTCCTTGTCGTGGGATCCGAAAACCCCACAACAGCATTTTATTAGTTGCCTTCGTACGAATTTCGCAGACCCCAACCCAATGTCGAGCTCGCCGTCACACCTCTTTTTTAATTTATTTGTTAAGGTATTCCTTTTTGAGTTCATGGGTTCGATCCCTGCATACCTCACCTATTTTTTTTCTTTTTTGACGTTGAAAACTTCCAGAATTTATCTAAACTTATCTTCAGATTCTGAAAATTTTATTCCATGATGTTATGCATCATTTTATGGGTCATTTTAGCATTTGTTTCTTAGGTATTCGTTAGGGTTCTCAAGACAAGTTAGAGGAATGATTTTTTAATTTGTTTTAGCTAGAGTTGATAGCATTTAAACCATGTGAATATCACGTCTAGGAACATCTTCTTACACATAAAACAAGTGATTCCATGTTATTAGCATGCTAAAACGGATACTCCAAATCATAGTAAAAAAGCTTTGCAAACTACGTCATGTCTACATCAGGATTTATTGAAAGACAAAAAAATGGACATAATCATGAACACATGCTGAAACGAGATCGTGACCACATACACAATGTCCATCAATTCTACCAAACAACATACCAAACCAAAGATCATTAGGAGCTAGGAACAAAAAAAAGGGAACCATGAAAAGGGAAAATAATCCTAGTTTCGGATGGACTAATATAAACCTTAGGGGTCTTTTGGAAAAGGACCAATTAGGGAGGAAAACCCATCATTAATTGATGTAATACGTTGAAGTTGTTTCCCAAACATTCCTCCACCAAACCACGTCAAGGCCACCTTAAAAAGTTTCATTACCAACTCGCTGGAATATCTCCCTTGCCTTAAACGTTTTTATTATCTTGCTTTTAGATTTTTTCGTGAGTCTTCAAGTGGAAGAACCTTTGTTATATTTTCTGTTCTTTCACGTTAATTGACAAAGAGAAGGAAAATAGAGTTTGAACACGTTAAAGTGATAGAAGTGAGGAGAGTGAAACATGTGAAGTTGTTTATATTAGAAAATGAATCAGTCAATTTGGGCTCTCCTTAATCGTTAAAATGATTTAATTAATTATTTGTGGAAAGGGACCATTATTACAATAAAATTTAAGATTCTTAAATAATAAATAAAAGGCCTTACTAGCTATTTATTCTTTTCATTTTTTAGGTTATAATTATCTCCCTTAGGAACATTTCGTCCCCGAATGACACTACCACATCACACGTAAGCCAATCAGATCATCCCATAATCACTATGCACAGTCAAGCAATAGCAACAAAAAAGGGGAGAGATAAGGAACCCACATTAGACTCAAGATAGGAAAATCGAACCGTTAGAGCTGAAAGATGAGGGTAGCGCAATCTCATGTCAGCCTCAGCCTCCCACATAACACCCTCAACAAGAGGAAAAAAAAAAAATTTCTCACAATACCTTCATTGTGGCAACCTCTTGGTTCCTCAGCCGCTTGACTACCTTCTAAGATATCAACAGGTACCTCCTCAAAAGACAAGTCTTTCATCAAACCCAAACCTTTGAAGTAGAATCGATTGTTGCGATCACCTAGGACTTATTTTTCTAACATAAAGACATGAAAGATTGGATGGACAAGATCTGCGCTCTTCGCATGTGCACATTGCCACTTCATACCCGTCACCTACCACACGTTGTACGTATCCTTCTATCTGTCAATCATCTTTCTCAGACATCACGCTTCCCACTTTTACTACCAATACATTTCATAATGCCTTCCCTTATGGTGTAGCCCTCTTAACCGCTGTTACAAGTCCCGGTTTTGTACTCGAACCTCAGTCATGCTGTCTAACGGGGGGCATTCGGCATGACTGAGGATGACTGTCTATCGCGCGCTTATATAGTAGTAGTTTCCTACACACTTTGCCTGAATTCAGCCTTCTAAACCTTTGCTCTACGGACTCATTGAATTCGATGTGAGTCGACTATCGACTTCGCGTAGAGAGTTGAATTGAACGCGTGCTACTTTTTCTAAGCAACCTCTAGACGATCATCTCACGAGGCAATACTGGAGCGGTTCTCTTGATTCTATGACCATCCTTCTTTCTTTTCTCTCCCTCTTCTACTCCCACTCATTTATATGCACGAGCCTGTACATGGCACCCACCTTGGTTTGTCTTATTTTCTCTTTCCCCCTTCGGTCCCCTTGTTCAATGTCCCAAATGTTGGCCCGTTTTTTGATTGGTGTGTTAACTTATTATATATGGAGAACTCTATTAAAGGAGCGCGACTTAGGTCATTACAGCTTACCATGAAGTCAATCACCACATGCTCTTACAGTCTCCAATACATGAATAGTCGATCTCCTGGCCATCAGTCTCTGAGATGAGAACGCAGAGAGAGAGAGTACAAGCTTCACCTGCGTGCCCAAGATTTTCTTGAAAGATCTTCAGCAATGTGAAAAGTTAAACTGAGTCCTCTATCTGAAATGATTTAGACAATAAATCCTATGCCACCCTCAACAAATCATAAGTATAAAGTCTTCTTCATTATCTCGGGCTCTGTAGGTAGACTTCACAGGGTACAAGGGATAATGGAGCAAGACTTAGTAATATATCAAAAGAACCCATGTGGATCATGCTGCTTTCAGTCCTTCATAAGACCAACAACGATTTGCTATTTAATGGCAGTTCCCACTTCCATGTTGGAACCTCAATAATTTATTCAGACCACCAGGATTAAGATGCTTTGCCTTAACCTGCTGAAATTAGGAACGTAGAGACATATCTGCAATGTCCTTCTTCCATGGTACCCACAAAAAAATCTGCTAAATGATCTGATTACATGTTTGGGGGAACTGGATGTATGGAATATCTGGAACCATTGGCTGCCACAACCTGGGTCGCAAATTATCCACATCTGGTACACACCAGCTGTCCACGTATCTAAGTATATGCCATCACCTCCCAAGAGAAAGAATCATTCATTTTTAATAACCCGGAGTCTTCAGCTCCATCAACACGGATCCGGGATGCGACCCTGGTTGACTTCAACTACCAAGGATGATTCAAGAACTAGAATGAAACTGAAAACCCCCACTCAGGAGAGAACCAATCAGCCACACCCAGTCGGGATAGTCTTGTACCTTTTTTGCAATCCTTTTCCTCGTCCTCAATGGGGCTGTACTCCCCATGCTCATCTTCTCAAAGCTTCAGCAACAACATCTAGCCTTACTGTGATGGTAGTGCCACATTCATGTCATTACTCTTCCACCAGATCAACCATCTCGGCTGACGTAGAATTAAAACTACCTCTGTGTGAATACTTAATGGAGACTGTTTATGATCGGTGCGACACATCCAGTGTAACTCCATAAGATTAATGCTCCATAGATTTCAGTGCAAACACCCAGCTGCAAAACTCAAGGTCATAAGTGGGATAATTCTTCTCATAAACCTTGAGCTATCTGGAAGCATACGCTATAACCTTACCAGCCTATATAAGAACACAACCCAAACAAACCCTAGATGCATCACAATAGACAGTGTCATTCTCACCGCATTTAGGTAGATAAGTACCGGGAATGAAGTAAGTTTGTCCTTGATCTCCTTGAAACTCTTCTCACAACTCCCCGTCCATTAAAACATGCCTTCCTTCTTTGTCAAAGGTATCAGTGGGGCAGCAATGGAAGAAAAGCCCTCCACAAACCTGTGGTAATAACCAGCCAATCCCAGAAAGCTGCGGATGTTAGTAGGAGTAAGAGGTTTTGTCCTCAATCGTCCTCATGTCCACTTCCACACCATTGTCAGAAACAACATGACCCAGGAAGGTCATTGATCTCAGCCAAAATTCACACTTGCTGAATTTGGCATACAACTGATGTCGTTTTAGTACCTGCAAGGTTAGTATCAAATGTTGTTCATGCTCTTCCTTGATCTTAGAGTAGATGAGAATGTCATCAATGAATGCTATGACGAAAGAGTCAAGGTATTCACAGAAGACTCTATTCATTAGATTCATAAATGCAGCAGGTGCATTCCTGACACCAAATGACATGACTAGAAACTCATAGTGAACATAGCGTATCTGAAAGGCCGTTTTGGGATATCTCAATTCCTAACCCTAAGATTATGGTAACCTGAACGAAGATCAATCTTAAAGAAGAAACAAGACCCTTGGAGTTGATCAAACAAATAATCTATTCTGCGAATTGGATAATTATTCTTTATATTGACTTTGTTGAGCTTCCGATAATCAATACACATTCTAAGGGTTCCATCCTTCTTTTTAACAAACAACACTGAAGCTCCCCACGGGAATATGCTCGAGTGAATGAAACCCTTATTAGAGATCTCTTTTAACTACAACTTCAACTCTTTGAGTTCTAATCAATCCATTCTATAAGGAGGAATTGAGATTGGTTTAGTATCGGGTTCTAAGTCGATACCAAAGTTAATCTCTCGAATGGGAGAGACTTGAGGTAAATATTCAATAAACACATCTAGGAACTCATTCACTACAGGCATTGAGTCTATGGAAGGAATGTCACGATCTAAATAATTAACACTCACAAGATGACACAGTAACCCCTTGGACATCATTTTATTGGTCTTAATATTTGAAATAAAGGTATTAGGACGACTCAAATTGTACCCCTCCCAGACTAACTCTTCTTCATTAGGGAAGCGAAATCTCACCACTATAGTACGACAGTCCAAGAAAGCATAACAATTGTGAATCCAGTCCATGCCAAGAATAACATCAAAATCATGCATGGGTAATTCAACCAAGTGCGCACACATAGTGCTACCACATACAACTATTGGGCAGTCCTTGTATACTCTATTAGTTCTTACACTTTCTTCTAAAGGCATACTAACCACTAAAGGATCATGAAGAACTTCAGGTAGTTTTATAAAAGTAACAGCGAGTAGAGGAGTCACAAAGGAAAGCGTACACCCTGGATAAAGTAACGCATAAATAGAAGTTGAGATTACCTGCAGCATACCTGTGACCACATCAGCGGACTTCTCCTACTCCTCCATGCCCTTCAGGTATAGAATTTGTTCCTCTTGGGAGGCTCTGCTATCGCTGCACTCTGTGGGTTAGGCCTAGGCTGAGCATTACCTCCAGCCTTACCTCTATTCTATGGACAGTCTCTGACCATGTGCCCACCCTTACAAAAACTGAAACAGGCATTAGAGCCATGGTTGCACTCTCCTATGTGAGCTCGGCCACACGTAACACAGTTCTTCTTAGGACGCAGCATCTCATCTCCATTGCCCCTCTTGGGTTAAGGTCTACTTCATCTAGGTGTTGTATTCCTCTTAGAGATACTATTCCCATAACTCTTTTGCCACTTCTTGAACCTGGGATATTCACGGATGCCAAATATGTTTTTGTGGCCTCCAAGTCTGGGACCTGCCTGATCTTGATACCTAGGCCTCCTAACATCAAAAACTTCTCTCTTCTTGCGGCTGTCTTCTAACTGTTGGAAATGTACAATCTACCTGGAAAGGTCCATATTATCATGGAGCATCGCAGATCGACACTCCTCCTCCAGGTCTCCATTGATTCTGTTGAGGAATCTGCTCATCTCATTCCTGCTGTTCGAAACCAGGGAAGTAGATTACCTGGATAATTTCAACAAAGATCAGTACTGTCCTCATTCTTGCTATCAAATACTAAGGAAAGTAACATAACATGATAGCTTAACAAACTTCATGGAATACACTCTAACCGTCATAGAGCCTTGGTTATGGTTGATGAAATCCTCAACCTTGGCTTCCCTCATCTCTCAGGGGAATAACCTCTCCACAAATTTTGTCTTGAACAGCTCACAAGTGACTAGCACTCCACCGAAAACACGACTATCTTTCCACATCTTGCACCAAGTCTGTGCAACATCCTTGAGCTGATGGGAAGCCAACTCAGCCTTCTCAGTATCGGTTTCCCCCATATGCACAAGAATATTATTTACTTCATCAACAAACTCCTTAGGATCCTCTGATGTCTTAGAACCTGTGAAAATAGGAGGGTTCATCCTCGTGAATTCCTGCTGCATGTCAGCCACGCTGCGAACCAGTCGGCTTTGTCTCTAAACATCCTGCCAGCTGACTTAGAAAGTCATAGCCTGAGCCTGCATCGTAATGTCCTGTCCCATTTGACCCAGATATGCCCTCCCCTCAGCATCAGTCAACCCAGCTGGGTTAACTAGCGTGTCCACTCCTTCAGCTGGAGCCTTGGGTGAATTCTTATTACCCCTAGCAGCTACTCCTTCCTAGCAGTTGCTCCTCCCCTCCTCTGACCCTTAGCTCTCCTAGTGTTCATTCTCTAAAAAACAATAAGGATTCTTGTTAGACACGATCATAACACCAAGAACTCGGACATTAGGAAAAGCACGATAAGATAAGAAGAATGGAAATTTCGAGCATCTTGCAGTCTTTAATCCCGATCAGTGGTCGTCTTCTACCTGTCCTCTTTTCTGCTCCTTGTCTAACTACCATGACTCAAACTACTCAATGTGCGTTGCGTCTTTGATTTGAACCCTATATTCACGCTGGAATTCAACCTAATCGCTCTAGGTACTAAATTCTCTCATCACAACCAAAATCTAGACCCTAGACTCGAGACCAGCGTCATTGACATCTCATGGTAATTTTTAACCGAAAATTTTTGAAATTTTTTTGTTTCTTTCCCTTAGCATACTTATAAAAACAATCTCATAAATTATTTAATTGTGCACCCATCAACCATCTAACTTAAGAGATACGTAACTAAAGAAATAAATTAGTTCTTATAAGTGTATAGTTCCAAAATGTACAATACATATCCTAGAATAATAGCAGAAGGAAACGCAGTGGAACATGTTCCACTAGCTCACGTAAACAAGATAGAATATAACAACAACATCTTCCTCAATTTGAGACCTACCAAAGTCGGATGAATTTTGAACGGCCGGATAACTTCCCAGCGAAGATCCCTGTAGCTCTACGTCATATTTGCATGCACCTAAATATGTAGGTTTATAGGCTTAGTACACACTTCTACTAAGTATGGGTATATCAAGCATACACCAAGGAACATCATAAGAAAAATAGCTCTTTCTTAACAACGATGATTTTTTGAAGTCAAGGTGTAGACTTTCCAATTTGAGATTAAAAAGGGATGCCAAAATGTTCTTCTTTAACTTTGGATTAGGAAATAAGTGGGGAAAGCCCTTCTCTCCTGTTTTTTTCCATCATTATGGAATAGGATGTTTATTGCCATGAGAATCACATATACATCATCAACCCCTCCTCATATTTTCAAACTTTTCACTACAGAGGCCCCAAATTTTCTTCTCCTAGCACATACATATAGCTACACATATTTTTTTCACGTAGCACATCACTTCCTTTATATCATTTCATTCATATGCCATGAGACCATGAAATCATGGAACTTAACATGAAGACAACAAACAGCAATAAGGGGTCAACATATGGGACCCTAACTAGGGAGTCTTCATTAGCAACACATTGTTTTGTTCATTCATCTGTTACTCCATTTCATTCATTTCATTCATGACGAGGGTAAACACCAGCAAGACCTATGATGTAAGTTTGAAGACTTTCATGAGGTTCGTTGGCAATGACCAAATGACCTAATGTATTACTTAAATCTAACTCACCTTTTGATTATCTTATCCTAACCCTTCCTTTGGTACATTCATTTCATTATGTGCATCAGTTGAGGCTGAAACCTCATTCGTTAATGGGAACATTTTGTTAAATTTTAACTTAACGACATATATCATGTTAGCAATCATTATATCCTATGTCTCCCCCACACTAGAGGTGGAATGAAACGCCAGATGACCCATAACATGCACACAGTACATGGCAAACCTTAACCCTATCAATCTTAAACCCGATCAGATCCCCATATTGGTTGTATAGGTTCGAAGACTAGGAGATGTGAGGAGACCCATACCCGGCAAACCGGACAATCTCATATCATGAGAGTTACGTGAACTTCTTCCCTTCACAAAAAAAGGCATCACCGTTCATAGCTAGCCTATCCGTGCTCAGTATAAAATTCCATTTCATTCATATCATACGTCACGTAAGTTGGCTTCTAGTATGAGGATGTAATAGATCATTAGATGATTTCTCATCTTATCTTCAGTTTTAAGGGTGTTAAGCTGAATACTTTCTTTAGAGTGTTCATAGAGACTGGTCTCTCATTAAATTTCAACTCTCTTCGTGAGTAGGTTTTTGGTAACATTTACTTGTCCTATTTGAATTGTTTTCCCATCCTTTTCACCTTAGCCTTATATCATATGTCACCACATTCATTAAAAATTAGCACATTTGGTTGGTCTTCATACTTACTTACCATACCACCCCCTTTTTACGTGAATGTGTCTTTATTATTCATAGGCCAATCCACTTGTCATTTTAGTGTGTTTCACACTCTTAACTAACCCTTCTAGGGATTCCAGCATTTCTTTTTCATTGAATTTTTAATTTCATTGTTCATTTCGTCATATGCCAATGCACTTGGACATTTAGTGTATCTTACACTTATACTTTACCCTTCTAAAGTTTCATCATTTCATTACATACATCTTAAGTACACATATTTTTTATAGTATGCTAGACATATGTGTATATACAGATAAGCCATGAGGCTTCATTCATAGTTAATTAAGTGACTCATATCTTCCTAAGATTACGTAGTGCAAGACTTATGCATCTTGTATGTATGCCAAGATCTCGATTTTGATCTAAGTAGGTGGCATTATTCTTGAAAATTTAATTCACATATGACTTATTTGTCAATATGGAATTTGAGCAACGGAACCCAAGTTCGAACCCCTTGGACACTACTTACATTTTTCCATGACTTTATTGTTAGTTTATATGATATTGGGACCCTAGATCGAGCCCCAACATAAAGATTTCATCTTTAGTTTTCTCCTTGGATTCTCCTCTTATTTGACCGAAGGGTTGTGGGTTCGAACCCCCACGGCCTCTTTTATTTATTAATTTATTTTCATTCAATTCTTCTTATCCAATTCACAGAGACCATGAGGATGTGGGATCAAACCCCCACAGCCTCTCTTCATTTTTCTACAATTTTTGCAGCCTACTTGAGGTCGTGGGTTCAATTCCCATGCCTCACAATTCTTTTATTTTAATATTTTTTTTCCATTAACATTGCTACTGCTTATAAAGGGGGGTGGGATCGATTCCCCACGACCCCATTTTTTTTTTCCGATCCTCCCCTTTACTCCTAATCGCTACTGTGACCAAGGGTTTGGGATCACTCCCCCGCATCCCCTCCATTCCCCCATTTTTTCTTATAAAAATTAATATATATAATATATAAATATATATATATATATATAGATATATATATATAATTATAAATATATATATATATATATATATATATATATATTTATATATAAATATATTATATTTAATCATGTTGGGGTCTTCTATGTCGTGGACCGAAACCCCACAACACATGTTATTATTTTCCCTCCTGGGAAATTCTGTGGACCCAGCCCGCCCAGTTCGAACCACCTGCCTCAAGCACCCCTTTTTATTTATTTGTTAAGGTATAAACCGTAGTAATTTCTTGGGTTCGATCCCTACAGACCACACCTATTTCTTTTTTTCTTTTTTGACGTTCAAATTTTCAAGAATTTATCTACATCTTGTCTCAAAATTCTAGAAATTTTATTCCATGATTATATGCATCATTTTACATGTCATTTTAGAATTTGTTTCTTAGACATTCGTTAGGGTTCTTATGACAAGTTATTGGAATGATTTGGTAATTTGTTTTAGCTAGAGTTGATAGCATTTCAACAATGTGAATATCACGTCTAGGAACATCCACTAAATCATAAAACACACGTGATTCCATGTTATTAGCATGCTAAAACGGATACTCCAAAGTCATAGGAACAATTTTGAAAACATACATAATCATGAACACATACTCTAAACGAGATCGTGACCACACACAGTGTCCCAAAATTCTACCAGCAAACATACCAACCTGGGAGCTAGTGAAACGGAACATGAAAAGGGAAAACAATGCTAGTCTATAATTAATAATATTAACCTTAGGTATTCTCTTGGTAAAGGGACCAAGAGGAAAGAAAACGCATACCTTAATTGATGTTCAAACGTTGAATTTGCTGCCCAAACCTTCCTCAAAAATCATGTCCAACTCACCTAAAGTTTCACTACTAACTCGACGGAAATCTCCCTTGCCTTAAGGCTTTGGATTAGCTTGCTCTTGGATTTTTTTCATGATTTTTCATGTGTGAAGAACCTTTGTTTATTTTCTGTTCTTCACGTTAATTTGCAGAGAGAAAAAAATAGAGTTTGAACTTTAGAATGTGATAGACGTGAGAGAGTGAAACTTGAGAAGTTGTTTAGTCTTAGATAATGACTTAGTCAATTTAGGACTCTCCTTAATACTTAAAATCTGATTTAATTAATTATACTTGAACGGACCATTTTGCCCTTAAAAATACAGATTTTAAATAATAAATAAATCATCTTAAGTATTTATCCTATTCATTTTAGGGTGGTTATAATCATAGTTATATATGATTGCATATTTTTAAAATATTTCCATATATGATATTATGAAAAAAAAATTAAATATGAATATAAAAGACACTATCATAGTTCTCCCCCTATTTCTACAGCTCTTAAAGAAGTTTTTGCAATTTTTTGTGAACATTAATTTGAAAGGATTGAACCCTCTTGTGATATATTGTGAATTTGATTCACGGTGGCTTGGAGCCTACTTGACATTCTGTTTAGATTGGGAACTCCACGGGAAAGTACTCGTCATCAAAACAGAAAGATCATAAAAGGGGAAAAGAAACTTCAACTTAGTCATTTTGCTACAATATGTGCTTAACATCATCTACCAAAGATTATATGTGTTTCATCCCACTTGAAGTACATTCAACAACCTTATTATTATAACATTTCTAATATAAATAATTCTAGGAGAAAGAAAATAAAAGTTAGATTTTTCAAGCCACGGGGTAGCTCAAAAAAAGTAGATTTCCACTCTCAATATGTATGTGTGTGTGGCGCGCAGCAGATTTTTTCTGTTTCCGTCCCCCAATCAGTACATTCAAAAACCTTAATTATTATAACCTTCTAAACAGAAACATACTAGGAGTAGCAATATAAAGTTAAGATTATTCACCTCAATGGGGTAGCCGCCAAAAAAAGTTAGATGTCCACTTTCAATAATGTTGTGTTGTACGTGCGCATGGGGACGTGTGTGCGCATGCGTGCGTGTGTGTGTACATGCGTGTGAGAGAGAGCTTGTACCGCCATCAAGAGAATAAGGAATAGTGTAACATTTAGACGTGAGCACAGAGGCAACATAGTAAGAAGAAATGAAGATGAGCTCAAGAGAAACTTGAAGTGAGCCTTTATAGATAGGGTTAATGAATGTGGGCTTTACATTAATCAGATTAGGTTGGGTTTGGGCCAAATCTTTATTTTTATTTTTTGATAAATCATAAAATGACCGAATGACAAAAAACTTGATCTTTTACAGAGGGTTTTCGGGGTACTTTAGGAATTAAATAAATATCACACATTAAAAAGACAAGTCGATGTTTTTTTTTTTGGTGAAATTACAAATAATCATTAAAATAAATTTTCAGGGTTGATATATGAATAGATAGCTTTCTCTTTTAAGGAGATTTCAAATCGCACGATAATAAGTTTTTTCAATAGTCCTAGCATAATTTCTTAACCTGTGTCTTCTCCTTAAAACAAAACTCATCTCCAGTACAAAATAAAATAATATGAACACAATATTTAATTCAAAGCTTCATAAAAAGGACATCTTCCTTCAACTAATAAGTATTTTTATTTTATCATTTTTAGCGTAGTAAATTTTTCTATACAATCAAAAACAAAAAACAGAAGGATCATCATTATATGTTGTGGAGGAATTCCTTTCTTGCCAGAATATGATGATTATAGAGTAGTCAAACTTGGATAGACAAATAACCTAGAGTTACATGAGTTTGAATAATGAGTAGAATTCAAAAGTTTCTGTGACTTATGGTAAATATGGCTGCCACGTTCCATCACTAATAAACCACAATAGTTCTCCAACATTGTGTACTGATAACAAAGTAAGACCATACAAATTTATATGGGAGACATCGTCCTTGCAATGAATAAGAAGAATATTGGGAGTAAATTTGGTCGATAAATGAAATCTAGGTTCATGCTTTAGAAGACATCAAAAAGATAAATATGGAGTTGAAAAAATATTTTATGACCCCACAGCGTCGTTATTGTACCCTTATCAACCCTTGATTGTAGAACCATTACTATGACCCATTAAAACTTTATGAAACCTTCATACCCTGATTCCACATGAGTTCAACACCTTCAAACATCATCTAAAATATGAAGACCGTTCCATCAGTCTATACTAATATTTATTATCAGATAGCCCATTGGCCATCATTAAATCAAGAAGTAACGAAACTAAAATCAAATTTGCTCATCAAAATCCATTCAATGTTCGTTGTTATGACGTCCGTGAATAAAAACTAACACTTCACGGTAAGATACAATTCCATATCTGGGATGAAAGAGGGTAGATAATAATTTAAAATTCCTCTTGAGCTCATCTTCGTATCATGATACGAACCCTTCAAAAAAATCATTTTGCTAAAGCACCGATCCTCTTTTTTTTTCGTAAAAGGGTACAAACTTCGTACTCTCTTTGATTTAGGTGTTGATGTTGCAACCTAACCAAAAATAGGAAACGATTGGTATATTGTTCCTACAGTTTCTATATGTAAATCACTTTGTCTATTTATCTCTTTCTTTTTTTCTAATGTTCATTACTAACTATAACGTAAAGATGTAATTCTCACTATGGGTGGACTATTATATTATATTGAATGCATAGTTTTTAAAATAATTTTCATGTATGCTATATGGAAATATTTAAAATATGAAATGTCTAGTCACTATCATTTTATGGAAAATATTAAAATATGATGTAATAGTCCCTATCATATTTCCCCCCTATTTTACTAATCTTAAAGGAGGTTTTGCAATTTTTTGTGAACATTAGTCGTATAATATTGAACCCTCTTGTGATCCATTGTGAATTCGATTAAACCCGTGGCTTGAAGCCTACTTTGAGATTCTGTTTAGATTTGGCACTCCACGGGAAGTACTCATCAATAAAAAAAACAGAAATTACCATAAGAGGGGAAAAAGAACTTCAACTTAGTCTTTTTCTTTCTACAATACATGCTTAACATCATCTACCAAGATTTTTGTTTCATCAATCCCATTGATACATTCAACCCTTCTTATTTAACACTTCTAATATAAATAAGTCCTAAGGAGAATACACAAAATTGAGATTTTTTCACGCCACGGGATAGCCCCAAAAAAGTAGATTTCACTTCAGTATTGTATGTGTGTGTGCGCATGAAGATTTTTTCTGTTTCGTCACACTTGAAGTACATTCAAAAGCCTTATTATTATAACAATTCTAACAGAAAGAAGACTAGGATAAAGAAGATAAAAATTAGATTTTTCAAGCCATGAGGTAGCCCTAAAAAAGTAGATGTCACTTCAATAATGTGTGTGTGTGCGCTTGCGCATGCGCACGTGTGTGCACATGTGTGCGTGCATGCGTGCTTTTGTGTGTGCATGTGTGTGAGAGAGAGCTTGTACCGCCATCAAGAGAATAAGGAGTAGTGTAACATTTAGACGTGAGCACAGAGGTAACATAGTAAGAAGAAATGAAGATGAGCTCAAGAGGATGTTGAAGTGAGCTTTTATAGATAGGGTTAATGAATGTGGGCTTTACCCTAATCAGATTAGATTGGGCTTGGGCAAAAACATTATTTTTATTTTTTAATAAATAATAAAATGACCTATATGACCAGAAAATAGATCTTTAAAAGAATAATTTTCGGGGTAATTTAGGAAGTTAAAGAAATATCAAACATGAAAAAGAAAAGTCAAGTGGTTTTTATTGGTGAAATTACAAACTAACCATGAAAAATAAATTTCAGGTTCAGATATGAATAGATATCTTTGTTTTTTAAAGGTGATTTCATCCCACGATAATAAGTTTTTTCAGTAGTCTAGCAATAGTTTCTTAACATGTATTCTCCGGAAAACAAACCTCAATGTCCCAAGTACAATAAAAAATATGGAGACCAAGAATTGAATCCAAAGTTTCATAAAAAGAACATTTTCCTTCAACTAATAATTACTTTTATTTACTACTCATTTTTATGCGTAGTTTATTTCTTATATACGAAAATATAAGATCAATCATTATATGTAGTTGGGATATTCTTTAGTTCATGAATCGGATGATTATGGAAGTAACTTGGATAGACTAAAACCTTAGAGGTTTCCATGAGTTTCAATAATTAGTTAATTCAAAAGTTCAATGTGAAGTTATGGCAATATTGCTGACCACGTTTCAATCACTAAATAAATCACAATTACTCCAACATTGTATTACTGTTAACAAAAGTAAACCAATCACTATTTTATGGGAGACATTCGTCCTTGCAATAATAAGAAGAATATGGGTAGTAAAATTTTGTAGATATTACATCTAGGTTACATGAGTTTTAGAAGACATAAAAATATAGAATAGTGGGGAGTAAAAAATATGTTTCGACCCACCAGCGTCGTGGGTACCCTTTTTCAACCCCTACGATGGAAGAACCATTACTTGACACAAATTAAAAACTTTTAATGAAAATCTTCATACCCTGATTTCACATTGAGTTCAACAACTTCAACTCCTCTAAACTATGAACCTTCACATCTGACTATATTTGTTATATGAGAGCCACAGTGCATCATTTTCAAAAGTAACGAAACTGAATCGCAATTGCTCATCAAATCAATTTCACTGTTATGTTGTTATGACGTCGTTGAATAAACGAAACACTTCAAGGTAGAGAATACAGTTATTAATTAATACCTTGGAGAGAGAGGTAGTTTAATACTTCAACTTCCTCTTGAGATCATCCTTTATATATTGACACGACCCTTCAAAAATCATTTTGCCTAAGCACACGATGTCTTTTTTCATAAAAAAGGGTACGAATTGGTAACTCCCTTATGATTACGTGTTGGTGTTGCAACTTAAAACCAAAATAGGAAGAATGTATTAGTGTTTCCTCCTTTCCTATTTATGTAAAAATTACTTTGTTTCTAGTTATCTCTTTCTTTTTTTTCTAATGTTAAAACTATTGAACTATAACCTAAGATATGAAATTCTCATAATGCGGGACTATTGTAGTTCCATATGAAATGCGTATCTAAAACATTTTCATATATATATTATGGAAAAAGTTTGCAATATGAATTGTTAAAGTCCCTATCATATTTCCTTCCCCCCTATTTTTAACTGCTCTTAAGGAGGTTTTTACAATTTTGTGAACATTAGTCATATAATATTGAACTCTTGTGATCCATTGTGAATTCAATTCATGGAGTCTTGAAGTCTCATGAAGATTTCTGTTTAGATTGGCATCCCGGGGAGTATCCTCCATCAAACAAAAAGATCATAATTAGGGGAAAAAGAAACGTCACTTATTCATTTTTTTGCTGTAACTTGCTTAACATTATCTACCATAGATTTTATGTGTTTCATATCACTTGAGGTACATTTCAACAACCTTATTAATAGAACACTTCTAACAGAAAGAAGACTAGGAGATAGAAAAAAAATATATTCACGCCATGGGGTAGCCTAAAAAAAGTAGATTTAACTTCAATAATGTGTGTGTGTGCGCGCACTAAGATTTTTTGAGTTTCATCCCACTTGAAGTACATTAAAAAACCTTATTATTAGAATATTTCTAACAGAATGAAGACTAGGAGATAGAAAATAAAAATTAGATTTTTCACGCCACGGGGTAGCCCCAAAAAAGTATATTTCATTTCAATAATGTGGGTGCGCGTGTGTGCACGCGTGCGTGCGTGCTTGCATGTGTGCATGCGTGCGTGCGTGCGTGTATGTCAGAGTGCTTGTACCGCCCACAGTAGAATAAGTAGTAGTTTAACATTCAGACGTGAGCATGGAGGCAACATACTAAGAAGAAATGAAGGTGAGCTCAAGAGGAAGTTGAAGTTAGCTTTTATAGATAGGGTTAATGATTGTGGGCTTTACCCTAATCCGATTAGGTTAGGGTTGGGCAAAAATTTATATTTATTTTTTGATAATTTTAAAATGACCTATACACCACAAAATTAATCTCATAACAAAGATTTTTTTCGGGTAATTTAAAAGTTTAAAGAAATATCAAATATGATGAAATGTCCTCATTTAATATTTCAAAATTGTTTAAAATCTAAATTTCCATGATTTTCGTGAGTTCATTACTAAAAAATACATTCATTCCCCCTTCAAAACTACTTCCATTTTGGATTGTGTGGATAAACGAAATCAAATTCCTCTATAAGATAACATGCCAAACAACATCGCCGTGTTTTAAATAAAATACCTCTCGAAATGAGAGATTTCAACACATACATGAAGCTAATAAACGATTATAAAAAAAAACATTCCGTTGAAATGGTCCCTAGAAAATTCTACACACTTTAGTTTATCTTTGATAAAATTCAAAATATCATTTGCCAGGAGCTACAACTTACTAGTATGCCGTGTCTCAGTCTAGTTCTTTAGAACTATCCCAAATATAATCATAGATAAATTAAATTATAATGATATTTTCCGTTAATGCTAATATATTATGGGATTCATCTAGTCTTGAAAGAAATTTTGACGATCACCATGGACTTTATGTAAGGAAATTTAAAGATTTGTGATCAATCTTTTAACATCACCATAACTTGAATGTAAATGAAGTCCTTGCCCATTATAATTTTTTTAGTGACAAAAGATTCCTCTTAAACTTGAATATGGGAAGTTAGGTAGGACTTACACTCATATCTTATACTTGTTTTTCGGGATAAATAGTCTTTTTTCTAATTGATCAACCTTCACAAGACGGTTTATTCATACCTCTTTGAAGTCAAATATTCTAGTAAAGCAAGAACATTTCGTGTATCAGACCAGTGAGTTTGGGAAAGTAATATATAAGTTTGTACACATATTTTACCCATATCATTGTGTCATAAGAATAAGTTATTTCTAATCAGACTATGATTCAAAAAAGAAAGTTCATAACAATGTTGTAAGCAAAAAATTATGTCAAATAAAACGATAGAGAACACCCATTTTGTTTATGCATAACATCCTTCAACTTATTAGAGATTTATTGTTCTGAAAAAAAAAAATAAACAAGATGATATGTATTTAATATGGAAAAGTCAATTGATTTTTTTTAGTAAATTTAACAATGACAATTGAAATAAAATTTTTCACGTTGATATATGAATAGATATCTTTTTCTTTTAAAGGAGATTTTAATTCCCACGACAAAAAAGTTTTGTAGAACTCTAGCAATATTTCTTACATGTCTTAATCCGGAAAATCAAATCTCAATCTCCAAGTACAAGCCAAAAATTATGAGACATAATTGAATCCAAAGCTTATACAAGAACATCTTCATTCACCTAATAAGTACTTTTAATTTACTCATTTTTATGCGCTGTAATATTTTATATACATCGAAAACAAAGATGCATCATTTATTAGTGGGGATATTCTTTCTTTCCATAAATAGTATGATTAGGGATAGTAAATTGGAAAAGACAATAACCTAGAGGTTACATGCTTTCGATAATGAGTATAATAAAAAATTTCAATATGAAGTTTAGGAAAATATGGTTGACCACGTCCAATCCTAATAACTTGCAATTACTCCACATTGTAATGAAGAAGTAGACCATCACTATTATATGATCAATTCTTCCCTCGCAAATGAATAGGGAAGAATATGGAGTACTAATTTTCTAGATAACTGACTTCTAAGTCCTGAGTTAAAGACAAAACAAGAAAGAATAGTGAGTGAAAAATGTGTTACGACCCACAGCGTCGTGATTGGACACTCCTACTTAACCCTGCAAGTGGGTGAAACCATTACTTCACCCAAATTTAAAAACTTTTATGAAAAGTAATTCCATTTAAAGATAAGGAAGTATGCTTAAATGACCAATAAAATATGGTAGTCCCATAAACTACAAGGTTTTAACAAACAACTAACCGCGAACTAATGCGAACGAACAATCATCTCAAGAACCTGGATATCAATGTACATAATAACTAAATGAGGAATCAATGTCCTATGGGAAGGGAAAAAATCAAATTATGCAATATTAACTAACTAGAGGAAGTCTAAGTCGAAGTGTTGGACATAGATGAACGGAGACTCATGGAAGCGTAGAAGAATTGTCTCAACCCTTGAATTCGAACGACATCACAATTTCCACGACAAGGTCTTTCCAAATAGCTGAAAATTATGCCCTGTACTCACAAAAATAAGAGAAAGTTCAGTTATTAGTACACAACCGCAGTGTACTGATAGGACCACCACAGCTACTCACTAGTGTACCCTAAAGCAAATAAATAAAACATCATAACATGCAAGTATCGAACATGCAACAATATTATAAATATCTATGAACAACGTACAATTTCAAATTCTCCAGGATATTTTAAATTATGTCAAGTAGTTGGGTCCTCTAAGTGGAACCCAAAACTCAAACATTATATACAGACGTGTCACCCATCCCATAGGTATGTTGAAATGTGACAATCAATCACATCTTTTAAGAAGCAGGAACATGACAATCAATCCTAATTAGGTATGGCAAAATGTGGAACGTTCCTTTTCCACATATTGCAATTACACGCCAAGTATATTCTCAATCATATATTTCAAGAAGTCATCTCATGGAAAATAGGTATTCCTTCATATTAACTTACAGAAAGTGTGATCAATAATGTAACTTTTTGCATACATGCATGTATCCAGATCAAGCACAAACAACATATCATACATCACAATCTCGATCTCTACAAATCCTTCAAAACAATATTGAAACCCCTAAATCTGTTCCCCTTTAATGAATTTCGTTCTGCTTGTTTTTGTTTTACAAAACAATAGATATACTACGAGACTCAAAAAACTGCGATCATAATGTGATCCAAGTATACCAAACTAATTTTTTCCACATGTTTTTCGATTCAAAACCATCACCTATTGATAATTTAAAACCGATTTTATTACGTTTAAAACGGATCAAAATTGATTCGGGGAGTAAAAAACGTTCCGTGCCTACAGAATGGTACAAAACTATCGCAACTCGCATGGGTTATTGTCTCTAACTCTAAAATCAAATAGTGGTCATAAAGTTTGTATAGAGATTGATGTAGAATGAGAAGGGTAATTGGGGACCTTTAAGTGGCGTAGGCCCCCAAAGAGACCCCTCGATAGTGTCAAAATCCTATACACCAAAGAGTTTTACACGAACATGAGCTATTTAAAAAAAATTCCAAGCCTCCGTTCAAACACAACAAAACCTTTTAACTGGCGGCACTCAAAAAGCTCTTTCGTGCTAATATCAATTTCCGAGATCTACTTGGCAAGATTCAATTGTATAACTGTTGTACAATCCAATAATGAGTTATCTACCCCCTCATTTATTAAAATTATAAAAATCCACCCTTTGGTACTAGATTTCCCTAAACTTAATTACTCCAATTTCGTCCAACTCTAACTAGTGAAAAATTTAAATCTCGATAAATTTTTTGGAATTTTTTTTCCCATTGACTGTTCTATAACGACGGAACCTGATTGTTTACATAATTGAGTTTCAATGAGAATTATTGGCCAATATTAATGACCACATTTCTATCACTAAAGAAAATATCAATTACTCTCCAAATTAATGCTAAAAAGTACGACATCACTATTTCTACGAGACAATTTACCTGCAAACGAGTAGGAAGAGTAATTGGTCTAAATTTGGTATATAAATGAATAAAATAAATAAAATAATGTAGTTCCACAAATGAGGATATGGCCATGGCTTACCAACGTTTAGTTACTAAGCAACATGGCAATTATTCTCAATGTTTTTTCTAATTAAGATAGTAAGACGCATCCAACTATTGAATATGGGAAAAAATTCTTCCTTGCAATAGAAAGTTATGGGGCTAATATAATTGGGTGATCAATGGCCTAGATTAACATAAATTTAACACGGAAAGGCGCATGTACCCCTGTGGACTCTGACAAAATATCACAAAGAACTAACCTAAATTTAACTATGTCTTGGTTACTCCCACCCTCCCCCCCTCCACCAAACTAAATTTAAAATGGAATAAATATTACTACATCCATTAACATGGCATTGAGAGTATTCACACAAACTTGAGACAAGTATGATTCACAAATTGGATAAATGTCATTTATTGATTAGCAATTTTAATAAAACTTAGTTTATAACCCATAATTTATTTTATTACTAGTTTCTGGACGCATTTGCATTGCATGTTAATGTCAAACACGGAGAACACTAAATTTTTATTAAATATAAAGTAAACATTATTAAATGAAAAACCTTATTACTGTTACTACATTCGTAATTACACACTCTTCATATACTTTTCACCTCCCTTCTGTTTAGACACTATGTTACAGTTATTAATTTATTGTTCCGGTGTGCTTACTTTAGGTAATATAAATATAATATTATTTTAAATATAGAATACACGTATAAATTTTGATGTTTTATTTTGAATATTAGATTAATTTTAAATTTAAAACATTCATGTTTACGGAATAATCTAATTTCAATGACCTTTTGAGATTGGTCCACGTCTTAAGTCAATCCTGAGATATTAAGAAAATAAGAACTAATTTTTTTTTTTAAATGTAGTTTAAAAATTTGAGGAAACACCATCATTTATAGTTAAAATGTGTAGTAATAGTATGTGCATATTGTTTCATCAAAAAGATATAGAAGATATACTTAATAGGATATTTTAAGAAGAAGAAGAAGAACAAGAATAATGAATATTTTTTTTAAAAAAAAATTAGTAAAAAAATTTGAGAAAATCTCTCTTTTTATAGCAAACAAATGGTAGTGTGTGAAAAACTACATATTGTGCCTTATCAAAAAGACGTCACAACTCTTTAGAAAACTCACAGTCATTCAGAAAAATCATAACTCATCAGAAATTTCACAACTTTTCAGAAAAGTTACAAGCATTCAGATTCACAACTCTATTGAAAAGTCACAACCCTTTTCAAAACTCACAACTCATCTTAAAAGTTATAACTCTTCGAAAATATCACAACCCTTCAATTGTGAAAATGTGTCTGTTTTTAACATAATGTAGTACAAAACCACATACATGTAATACAACATAAATATAGATGATATACTATATATTTTTTTTTTAAGTTGGAGATATATAGACAAATAAAAAATGTATATATAGATTGGTCTAATTTTAAAACTTGATTATGGAATTTACAAAATAAAGAAGAATTTCAATTTAAGGATTCATATATTGAATATATTAAAGAAGTTCTTGCAACTTTGTGATCTTAAAGATGTGGTCACAAAACATCCAAAGAAAAAAAGACATCTTAATAAAATGAATAATAGTAAATGTACCCTAAATAAATTGGAAAGGATTAGTATTTACTAAATGTAGGTTGGACTCTTCCATCTAAGTTTTTGATCAATACATTTTTCCCCACAATTTGAGACTCTTTTTTTAATTTTCAAACTAAGTTGTAGTCTGTGAAACAAAATCTTGATCTTTGTTAAGTATAAGCTGCTACAAAGTATTTTTTTATTACTAAGACAATGTGTAAATATGAATTTATCACATCTTCGTTTGGCAAGGATTAAAGTTAAGTATATAAAATTAGTTTGGCCATTGTTCATAATCACTTTTTTGGGATCGAATACTAGTCTATTTTACCACCAAAGAATAAGTGTTGGGTGGTGGGTGGGAATGGATGGGGTGTAAAAAGCGTCTCTCAGCAGATCTGTGTCTTTTAGATGTATAGAAAAAGAAGAATGTCACGACCAAACCAGAAAAGAATGTAGGATGAAACTCGTCGGTGATCTCCCCCAAGATAGTCAGTCAACAAGGAGGGTCGTGTTTTGATTAAAATGTAGTAAAAGAAGGAGCTCTCGCCAAAGTCTGGTAACACGCTGACTACGGAGGGGGAAAAGTAAGGGTTGCAAACGGTAAGAGTGCCAAGTCCCAAACTGGTTTTCACGTGCAAAAGCCTCTTATGTAATACTAGAATTGAGTAAAAGTACGAGGCCTGAACTGATGTTTGGCCCCGGGCAATAAAAAAAAAGTCATAAATAAACTTGAGTAGGAAATTTGCTGAGATGACAAGTATCTACCTCACGAGCGCTCGGCCGGTAATGCACTCGAAAATAAAGAGAAAATGGAAGTATACAAAGAGTTGGGCTCGTAGACCGACAAAAAGGTTTGGGAGTGGGAAGGGGAAAGGGGGATGGTAGGCGGGGGAAACCGCGTGTAACCAAACAGCAAACTCTTAAACAGTTAAGAAGTGAACAAAATAACAGTACGGTCCTTACGAGGGGGACAACCCTATCCGACGTTCCACGCCGACACCAACCAATTTCACCATTTACCGAAACACACAACTCAATAACCATCACTCTATCAAGATACGAGAGTCGTTCTCTATGCAACAGTACCAATTTTCACAGGAACACTTACAAGATAAGCAAAACACGTGTTTCCGGTTCATCAAATAATAGGAAAAAGTTTGGTATCCATGAATGCAATGTCGTTGTGATGCAATGTCTTCCCTAAACGATTCGCACCACTCGGAGGGGGGCGGGGTAGGGGGAGGGGGGGGGGTCGGGGGGCGCCCTGTCTCTCGTTTACTCATGGGGAATATCTGTCCTTTGCATCATTCGTGCGCATGATGACATCCTCGTAATAGTACCGTCGCGGCGCATGTTATGATGTCGACTCAAGAAAAAAGTTTGCTGGACAGGGTATAATATTGCATCCCGGCGGCGACACAAGTGTAGACACCTCGAAAAGGGGTGTACAATGAAGCTCACTTTCATATTGACTCGGCTCTTACTACACACTGTAAATGGCTCAAATAACGTGTCGTGAAGCTCAACAGGTAAGCAAAAACATGCTCAAATAAAAAAATTTGGCTGATAATAACCGAAGGTTAATAAATAGCAATGGGTGACTCGACGTAGAAACAACGGGTTGGAACAACAGAGGGTGAACATACAGGGCAACATTGCGGTGGGTAAGAAACAAGTCGCCAAATCATTATCAACACCGACACAACAGAGAACAATTTCAAACGCTTAACCAATTGTTTAGAAATCCACTTGCTAGCCAACCAAACAAAAAACCGAATAAATCACTGCGAACTTGAATCTTCTCGACTTTTTCGGGTTTTAAGCTGCTCCAATCAATCGACGAGTTGCCAGGGTGGGATATAAAGTGTCACAATAGGGGTTTAGGTGAAAAATGCGACATTGTCCACTTTTTAAATATGGTTAACTTTGAACTAAAATTCACCCAAATTTTAATCAAGTTTTGTAATGGTCTCTTGATGTCAATTAAAATTTCAACTATCAGTATTCCCAAGTTTGAATCTATGATTGTATCCTAATTTTGAAATCCAAAAAAAGGGGACGTCAATTTTTAAATGGTACGCACCAAATCTTATTCATATATTTAAATATATCCGCACTGAATATAAAACATAAACCATAATATAATGACTAATTTCTGAAATTATAACGTCTAATGAATTACATAACGTGTATTCGTTTTATTCTTTTCTAACCACCAATGAAGTGGCTCATGATTGGCCAATCTTTGCAAACATTACCTTTCTTTTCTATTAACCATGATTGGCTCATGAAATGGCCAATCAATGACGCATCATTACCCTAACAATCCCCTTATTATGTGTCAAACAGTGGTCACTGAAGAAAAAGATGTCTGCAAGCCTAATTTCCAGATGTTTCACCGAATGGGGGCAATTTATGATACCAGTAAGTAATTTCCATTCCTGTTGGTGGGGCACCATAATTAATTACATATTTACATAAAAGGTGGTCAGTGTTCCGTCAATTGTACAAAAACTAGACCTCCTTAGGTCACCTCACATATCATTCACCCCAACTATAATTAGACCCAACTTGCCTAATGAAGACGAACATTAAGGCGGCACATTCAAAAGCATTCCTGGTACATAGTTATAGCTAAATACTGCCTTTACCCATATCAATTAATAGCAAAACCCAGAGAATACAGCAAATCGCGGAACTGAAGTTGTGTTAACATCAACATCAGGCTATCACCTTTTCTCTACGTAGTGAGGCGTCCAAAATTAGGGTGAAGGGGCTGCCTACATTCTATGTCGAAGAATTAAATTGGTTTATAGTACACAGACCAAAACCAACTAACTTAGTAACATCTTAATACAGAGTGATCCGAAGATATAAAAAAAAAAGGAATATATAGAATTGGGACAATGAGCACTTAGGAGCCACGAACGAGCAATAGGTGGTCCATTTGATTTACAACATTAACGCGTAAATAAACAATTTAACTCAGTTGTAAAAAACATAATAATTCTAAAATCTATTGTGAAAAAATCCTCGGCGAAAAAAAAATCATCATTTACAGTTATACGCAACTAGTAAATCAATGTTCGTATTCGAACATACAAAAAAAAAAAAAAAAAAAAAAAGGAACAAGAAAAGTCACCATTAAAGCTTACACTGATGGAATACTTGGCACGTACAAGAATCGTTGCTCCCAAAGGGGTTGCCTCTCCTACGAATCGATGCTTCAACTGCACCTTCACTGAATGGGCTATCGGCCTTTGTCCAACAATCTTTTGAACCTGCCTATCCACAGATAGAGCGAAGTAGTGACTCTCTCTTAAATGGGGTCAATTTGACTAGATCTCCCGCAGAGTGGGTGGGTGTCAGTGACAAACAGGCGGTAGAGATAGTTCGGAATATACTTTCGAGAGCACTATAAAGAACATCGTGTGAAAAGCAGTTTAATCCCATACAAAATAGGTAGGGCAGACACAAAAAAAAAGAACGAATTATAACCACCTCTCCCACTCGACTCAAATCTGTAAAGAAATGGCCCCAAGATCTAGAGAGCGAGCTTGCCTGTGTTCCGAACCTCATCCACTTGCATAGGGATACTTAGACAAACATATCGACCCTCCATAAAGACTAAGAATCGAACCTCCGGTCTGCAAGAACTCGGGCTTGTCGACTCGGGGGTGGTCAACAGCATCATAACTAAGAATCAATCCAAACTTTCTTTATAACGCTCTAAGCAATGTCTTGGGGTCCAAAGAGTCCATCGGTCCAATCGAACGTCAACCCCCTATCAGGGGACCCTGCAATAGTCGGACCAGTTTAATTCCCGCGATGGGATCCATCCCGTTATAATACTGATAGTGAGATCACAGTTAGTGGAATGAGGAAAAAAAACGCATTTCTAAGTGTAAATGCCAACGTCCCTAGTTGCCAAACCTGAAAATAGATGGCAGACATGCCCGAAAGCATATCTTACAACACCTGACAATCTATCCGGCTTAGACTGGGGACCTGACTCTCTGATGGTGAAATATTGTATTCATATCTAACTGTGTCCCAAAACCAGTGTTGAAGATGCCTTCCAGAAGTGGGAGGATGTAAATAGTAACCATCATCTGTTGATAGAAACAAAAACTTGGTATAGTCGCACAATACTACGACCATATATAGCTCAGCACACTTTTGACGTATACTTCAAACGCAATCAGAATGAGTGGGGCACTTGGTGATCCTTTCAACAAACAACCCAAATGTAGTCATACCACCACATTGGAAGGCAAACCCACAACAAGTCCATATTAATCCTCTCCCCTTCCAAGAAGGAATAGTATCCACAAGATCACCCCTGGGCCCGTGGTGGCTCACATTTGACATGCTGGCAAGTCAAATACCTTGAAATAAAGTTTCAAAAATCCCTCTTCATCCCACATTACAAGTAATGCTGACTAAGATCATGATACATCTTCGCCACTACCGAATGGATAGAATATCGAGAACAATGGTCTTTTCCAAGAATCAATCTAATCAAATCGCCCATCGTAGGCACACAAATCCTGCCTCCGATCCTCAAGACACCATCAAAATCAAGGACAATTTTATTAGCTTCCCTTCTCAATACTCTTTCTCGAATGAGACATAATTTTTCATCATCAAACTGGTGCCCACAAATCTGCTCGACTAAAGAACATCGAGCCTCAATAAAAGCAATCATCCCATGACTCTCCTCTAAAATCTACAATTGGAAAAGAATTTTAGGTAAATACCGGGGGGGGGGGAGGGGACCTGACCATCTCTAAACAATGTTCTCGGGGCTCTCCCCAATACTAAGAGATGCAAGACTCTCCATGCTATGAGTCTTCCTACTCCAAGCATCCGCCATAACATTGGCCTTCGTGCTGGATTAAATGACAAAATGGTCACATCAGCGTCTTTCGGAGCAACTCAAGCATCTTTGCTGGCCTAAGTTCAAACCGCTGACTAAATGATTATAATGAAGACTCGAGGTCCGATAATATTGAATACTTCGGGTGCAGATGCCACCCCATACAATAGATGGGACGCCATAAGGTGGTTAGTGTGGCGAAGGGCGACATCGCACTCCAAAGTGGTTTGGAGTGGGGGGGGGGGGGGGGGGGGCGGGATGGCTATTTCTTCTCATTGGACTCAACTGGGCCGCAAGCAAGTGTTGGAAGCAATCGCCGTTCGGGTCGGTGCATCACACGTGGGCAACCTAATCCGCACCTCCTAAGGGGGATCACAATACCATGTAAAGATGGGGTAGGGACACCCGTCCCCAGTAGAGGCAACCAGCAACCGAAGGCCTTAAAGTCTGGATCTGTTGTGAAACTCCTCCTCACAGGGAGGGGCGCATTCAGACTACTTACTAAACGCGCGAGGCGCTTCGAGTCAATCAAGTGAATGGATCGTGTCCGGAGTAGGGGGAAACTCTGAACGAAATTAGTGATAATACCTTCCAAGCTCATGTCACTGCGCACGGATCGCGGAGTGAAGGGGGTCCCGGGTCCAGCCTCTAATTTCCTCAATCGGGCCATCTACTCTAATCCCCTCCCTTTGACACCACGTGGTCCCGAAGAATCCCCAGAAGTTAAGCCAGACTCACACTTTAGAACTTTTGGGGCATACAACGTCCTCTTCTCTCAACTCTAAAGTACAATTCTCAAGAGTCTGACAAGGTCCTCCTAAGTGCTGGAGTAATCCAAGATGTCATCAATGAAAACAATCACAAAAGAATAAAGGTATGGTCATAATGCATATATCGGGTTCGAAAAAGTGTCTTAAGGATATTCGATGCCCTAATTTTCAACTGATGATACCAAGACCTCAAATCAATCTTAGAGAACAATGATGCTCCTTGTAGCTGATCAAATAAGTTATCAATATGCGGAAGAGGATAGTTATTCTTCACTGTTACCTTGTTCAGCTGTCTGTAATCAATACTCATCTCATAGTCCCATCCTTCTTCTTTTACAATAATACAGGGTCACCCCAAGGTGATACAATAAGGCGATTAAAACCCTTACTCAATAAATCCTGCAATTGATCCTTCAACTCTTTCAACTCTGCTGGAGCCATACGATATGGAGGGATAGAAATTGGCTTAGTTCCCGGATCCAAATCAATAGAAAAATAAATATCCCTATCGGGGAGAAAACCTAGAAGATAAGAAGGAAATACATCGGGATACTCCTGAACAATGGGAATAGAGTCCATGGGAGGTGGTTCAACACTATTATCCCGAATAAAATCTAAGTAAGACAAACAACCTCTCTCCACCAATCTCTGAGCACGGATAAAAGAGATGACTTTGCTAGGATAAGAACCACTAACACCCTTCCACTCAACCTTCGGAACAGTAGACATCGCTAAAGTCACAGACTTAGTATTACAATTAAGGACAACATGATAAGGAGAAAGCCAATTCTTACCCAAAATAACATCAAAGTCTACCATCCCCAGAATGATTAAGTCTATCCAAGTTTCTACCAACAAATAAAAAACAAGACGGATCGATATCGTCGATCAAACACTAAGGGCTCACCCCTGGTGTAGAAACACGAATAGGTAAAGTCATTCTATCACATATCATATCAAAATTCCTTCAGCATCACATAGTAGACCCTAAACAGAATGAGACCCTCGATCATACAATACAAACGCAGGTCAACGACATACTGGAATGAGCCTTTAATAGCATTATAGTCTATGCCTCAGGTCTCCCTATGGAAAGCATAACCTGTTTTTCCCTCCTCCCCTACCAACCTTTTGGTACCGTCTACTCCCACAATGGCTGAGCTGCAACCCCACTACCAGAAAATCATCGCCTCTCACTGACTGAACTCTGCCATGACCTCTACTCTGTGGTGCTACGGTATCCTCGTTTGAAATGATACTTAGGTTGAGACCCTTACCACGAACCCTTTGGAAGTACAATGTCGGTTCAGTTGATAAGGATCTCGACCAGTAAAGCAAAATCTGTGACTTCAGAACTACTATGTGGACCCTAAAAACCCATTATAATTGCCTCGCCCTGTAGGTCACTGCTGGGAACCGTATGAGCCCTAGCCCGGGCTATAAGAAACCCTAGATGTCTGAACACTCTCAAAGTCCCTGCTTCTGAAAGGAACCACTCCCTCTTTGTGATCCCCTACCTCCAAATGAGGCAAAATGAAACTGTCTTGATGTACGGGCCCTATTAGGGTCCCGAAATTCCTCTCTCCATCAATTCCGCTTATTTAGTGGCGCTCACAATGGACTTGAAAGAATCCCCCTCTTTAGATGCCAAAAACACAGCTGACTTGATAAAGAAAGTCCATCCCCTAAAAAATCTGCAAATCCTCTCAGTCTCATATGGAATAATGGCTAACGCATGCCTAGACAACTAGAAAACACACGCCTCATACTCTGTAATCGATAAACCATGTTGTCTCAAATTCTAAAACCTCAAGCGACTCTGCTCACTCACGCTACAAGGGATAAAACGATCATGGAATGCACTAGACCACTGCTTCCCAAGTCCTGAGTGATCCAATTGGCAAACCCCCGAAGAAGTAACTCCACCACTTCTGCTGTCGCTGGCCCACAAGAATGGAGTTTCAGCATATCCGAAAAACCCCAGTTGACTTAGTTATCCAACAATCTAAGCAACTCTTTGCATGCCGTCAGTAACTCTTGAGTGTCCTCGCCTCCTTTCCAACCCTAAACTGAGGTGGTTCCTCTATTGAATATCATCATATCTAACGATGCTCATCCTCTGTCCGAACAACCATCCATTGCAACTTGACGACCAATGCTGTGCAATCATTATGAACCGCGGGATCCACTGGTAGCTTCTCCATCGCATCCTAAACAATTGTAGTTTGTTGCTGCTCTTGGTCTAAGCTCCCTCTATAGTATGAGAGTCACGTGGTGTGGCGGTTGCACCACCACCCTAAGAAAAGCTCTCTAGCACACTTAACACCCTCAATAGTTTATCCTGAAGCAAAGGTGTGACTACAGGCTATGGAGGAACCTGAACCTCTTTGTCATTAATCTGGGATTTAGAGAGACATCTCTAACACGACCTCTCACTGGTGCTGCTCAATATCCAAGACCCTTGCTAGTGTTGTACCACGAGCACGACCTCTAGCTCGAGCTCTAACCCTACCCCTAGCTGGGGTCTCAACAAATTCCTCAGGAAGTTCCTCCCCTATACCACAAGTAACATTAGCTCTAGTCCTCGTCATCTATCAAAAGAGTATACAATAACTCAGTACTAAAGAAGGTATCCAGTTATGACGAGAAAGAATGAATAAAAAAAAGTTTCCTTATAGTCCATATGCTCTCTCCGATATAAGTACAGACGTCTCCATCCGGACTTTGAGACTCTACAATAGACTTGACTTGTTTACACGTGTAGTCCTATGAACCGGGGGCGCTGTATACCATTTTTGCACGACCCAAAAATTTGTGTGATGACACTAAGTCTTATCCCACAAAGATACGTTATCCTACCTCCAATAAGTGTGACTAATGCAGAAATAAAACCAGTATGATAACATTACGAATACGAAAAAATTCAAACTTAATTCAATCAATCCCCCAAAACCTGGTTTTCCACGTGACAAAACCTCTCATGTAATACTTATTAAGTAACAAAATATGATTCTAAAATGAAGTTGTCTTTCAAGTAAAATAAAGTTATAAATTGAGTAGTACAGTTCGCTGAGATGACAAGCAGCTTTTCACATCCTCCCACAAGATTGCCTTGAAAACGAAAGAATGGAAGGTATCACTAAATCCACTCTCTCTACCTACAAAAATTGTAAAAGGAAGGGGTATTCCAACCATCGGTTAGCCCAAGCACACTTCTACTAAACACACACAAGTTAAGTTAAAAAATAACGGGTACCTCTTACAACCCTATCACAACTCCACTCTACAACACCTACATTCACAATTTACCAACACACAACTCAATACCCATACTATCTCGTTTAACCTATTCTCATGCAACTCAATATTCAAAGTCCAAGTTTCACACAGAGCACACTCATAAGATAGTAAACACGTGTTTCAGATTCATCAATACATAAAAATATATAATTCATGAGTATGCACTGTCAGTAAAAAGAGTGATTATGTCTTTTCCCTAACCGTAACACCTCCGATGTCTCTCAGTCCCTGGGGGACCCATGGGGCCATTCTATCTTGCATCTGTTCGAGCGCACGACATGACCCTCATAATAGTAATTGTCGCGGCGTGCTATAATGTGCCTCGAAAATATAATATCCACACGTCAACGCGATCGACCCTTGGAATGGAAATCCTTTTATCAATTAACTCGTTCACAACCATGGTCTCTAATACAATTCAAATGATCATGCTTCAATATAAAAAAAACAAATGAGGAGATAACCAATGTGATGACAAAACATAATTACAACAGGAATACAACAACAACAATAAGGCACATGTCTCCAATGATTCTCACACACACTCAGGAAATACAAACGGATAATTATTCCTTAAAACAAGGTTTTTAGAAATCCCTTGCTTAGCCAGCTGAATATACGCCTGTCTTAGTCCTTCCCTTTCCGTTGAGCTTCCGCAATCGATGCAATCTAATTCCAGATATAAATTCACAATAAGGTTTTCCAACTAACAATTCTCCATTTTTTTTTGTGTTTTCACCTTGAACAAAAATTCCACACACCAAATTTTTTTTTTTTTTTTTTTTTATAATCAAGTTTGTTTATGTCTGATGTCATTAAAATTTTCACTATCATGTTCCAAGTCTGAAGTGTAGGATTGGTATCCCAATTTTTTGCAACGTCATAATATTATGATGTGAAAAAATTGGGAGTGAATAGGATAGGAGCATTTTAAAAGTAAAATACTATTACAATTCCAAATTACTACAGTTTACTCACTATTTTTTTTCCTGAAAAAAAAACTAAAGAGTTGATGAAAAATTACGTACCACCCAATTGTTCACATCAGCAACTAAAATTATGTTAATACCAATTATGAAGAGTTCTTCTTTGTCCTTCAAAGCACAAATTCTTGAGAAAAAAAGGCACCTGATGAGGTTTAAGTATTAATATAGTCTCCAATCTACATTTAACAATAAAGTATGATTCACCGAACTACCATACAAAAGAATTTAATTACCTAAAAAAACATCTATAAATTTGACCCACTTCTCTATAGCTTCACTCATTACTCAAAATATGCTGATGTTTTCTTTTGGGTCATTCTTCGGTGTTTTACTTTGTAATAATTATCCGGATCGTTCTTGAATCGCATGCCTTGATGTCTTCGTACTCCTCTTCAACGACGACTCAATTTCTTTTAAGCTTTCAGTTTATGTGCATAATATGTCTGTTCTCCAATTGCTGCTAACATAAAAAGTTTCACGAAAAAATGTGGGTTACTAAACGAAGCTTTAAGTTCAGCGCGATACAATTTAAAATAATTTACGTTGGCTAAAATCAATTGTTATCTTTAAAGAAATTGGCACATTTTTCAACGTTCGGAAAACCTTCGTGTTCAGATATTTTTTTAATAATGTATATAAGTCCATTAATGCTTAATTTGTTTAGTATAATATAATCTCTGAAAAAATTTAAATATTAAACATATAACGAATATGAATCCATGTTTTATGATCCTTATACCCTGTAAAATTGACCTCGACATAATGAGTTAAAAAGAAAAAATGAACTATTTTGTATACTATGTGCTCCTCATTCTTTCCGATTTTATGTAATATCATATTGGTATCAATCTATCAAAAAATATTTGATATCTGTCTATATTTAAAAATATCAAAGTGATACTTTTTTATTTGATCAGTAGTAAGAAGTTTTATATTTCACAAATATATGACAACATATTTAATGAACAGTTTTAAAAAGTTTGTTGTTCCATGTAGAGTCAAAGTGAACTGTCTTTGAAATCTAAAATATATGTAAGTTTCAACTTAATCATGTTCAATTAAAAAAATATTTTTTTTAAATAATAGATAAAGAGGAAGAATGTCCACTTGAATTAGAAGAAACACAGTATTCTTTTAAATTGTCTATGTTTTAATTTATAATTCTATTTCAAATATAAGTATACTAATACGAAACCACAATATATATATATATATATATATATATATATATATATATATATATATACACACACACACAACACACACATATATAGACCTTTTTGAGAAGTTGAGGTTGAACAGACAATAATGGATTGTAAGATCTCACCCACAATCAAGATTGTTATGAAATCTTGATTAGTCTTAACCATTTGATCATTACTATTTTATCATATCTTTGGTTTCATCTATACCTTTATTCTTTCTTTAGCTTCTTATTTCAAAAATTCAAAAAAAATTCCATAAAACATAAACATTACAATAAAAAATCAATATTATATAACCTTTGCTACAATTTTATACCACATAATTATGGCCATATATGTCTCTCTCATATAGATGTAATGAAAATTTATAAACCATGATAGAAATGAAGCATAAAATAATGCATTCGAAGGGAGATTATAAAATCTACAGATGATTTATGATTAAGATTGTAACATACAAAGAATTGCTAGTTTGAAGATTCATTTAGCATGATGGTTGATATCCCAATTTTAAATTATTGAAGGGTTTGACCCTACCTTGTACTCCACTCTTCCTCCATTTTCTCTCTCTTAAACCATTTTTTTTTTAAACAAAAAAAGAATTTTTTTTGGAACGTCCCAACAATAAGATAATGGTGTTTTGCACTCTTGTGGGTAAATTATTAATTTCATTTATCAAAATTCATTTTTCCGTTTTAGGTTTTTTTTTAAGTGTACCAAAAAATGATCTAACAACTATTTGGGAAAATTGAAAAATTAATGAATATTTTATTTGGGGCCAATTATCAAATTTAACAATAAATTAGTTTCTTTTTATGAGAAAAAATAGAATTACTTAGCAATAATGTATTAACAATATAAGATAGTTAATATTATGTTTTTCACAATGTCCCCTAAATCTTTTTACAATGCAGTTTTGATATTTAGTGTAAACTCATAATTTCTGTCAACACATAAGTAAGGACTATTAAAAAAGAAAAAAAGACTGATTTATCAAAAGAATGGAGTATCTTAGTTTGACTTGTTATTTCACTAATCTTTATTTTTTGTATGTTATATGTCATCCATCTATCTACTTTCATCAGTAAATTTGTTTGATATCAACATTTAAATGACTTTTTAACTTTGATCCTTAACATGAAATTCAACATAATGAACTAAATAATAAAGTTGACGTAAGTGGAAATTAATTTGGGGAATTTGGCAGTCACTTCTACCCCAGGACGTCGCACTACACATGAACAAACACCATATCTTCATTCAACTTTCTTCAATTTTTCAAGAAAAGTGTTTGAGTGTTTTTTTAGAGGAACTAATTAGTAAATGTCTCAATTTTTTTTCTTAAATTAGGCATATCTTTTATTAATGAATAGCTATTAGATAGGTAAAAATCTTAATTTTATTGAATATGATTTGAAAAAATCAAGATCGGATAATGCAAGTGATGTAAAAATAAACAAGTATTTCTTGATCGTTGTCATTTTCTCATAAAAGGCATGGTATATAAATTTTATTAACTTTCTTAAAAAAAACATTCGTTTTACGATATTAGTGTTTTGTTATGAAATTGTACCTTTTTTTCCACGTTGAAATTTTAAATTTTAACGTCACATTTTAATGAATGAATTTTCAATTTATTTATTTTTATTATGTCAAACAGAAATAATCAAAAATTTAGCGAACACTAATGATTTTGGCCTCCTGCGGTAAGTCTGGAGAAAAAATTTGGTGCACGTGTCTAAAGAACATTTTACTTGCACTATGGATCTATTGCAACCTGAAATGCACAAAAACTTCCAAGATTTATTCAAACCCTAGGTTTATACAATCTATGGAAATCAAGCAACTGGTTTTACTCTATGGGACGCTAATGATGAGGAACCTCATCTAGTGAACTTCACATACCTAGTTAAGAAATCTCAAATAGAAATTCTGTGGAATTTTTGGATAAAAATTGTCAAACATTGTTGCTTGTGCTTGAAAGCAAATGGTCCTCGTTTCTTTTTTCTGTTAGAAAACGATGTAGCTTTGAGGACATCAAAATGATGTATCTTAAGTGCCTCAATGATAGAAATGAAAAAACAACCCTAACTAAAGTTTACGAAGGTCATTAACTCGTACTCAGGGACTCAATTTAAACTATCGGTTGTCAAAAGGGGTTCATTTTTTAGATCGCGTGGTTTTATATCTCGGTTTAATAGTACTTCCAAGACGAACTCTTCGTTGCATTTACCAGATTTTTTAGTAGTTTATCTCGGTAACTTTTTATCATGTTCTCTTCATGATTAGTCTTGGTCACCTCATTCAGCTTTACACTTTTTTTGTTATGTTTAGGTATTGTATACTTGCTAGATTATGTGTATTGCTCAGGATACCTAGTTCTGTTGATATATGTAATTTTCAGATATTATCTATATATATCCCGCATCTGAATGATATTCGCAGTACTTTCTCATCCTCTGCGCTGCAACTCCTTTTAATAGATATGTTTAGGTACTTCAGCATACGATCACACTTGATACGGATTCTCCATGCACATTCAGAACTTTCAAGGTGGTCTCATATTTCGCGGATAATAGACATATTTTCATTTTTGTCATTATTTTTTTTTTTTTGATTTTTATTGATTTAGATGGGACAGCAGTCTCATCCACTCATCAAATTAGAGTCTTTTCATTCATAGTAGTAGATTCACTTGAAGTATTTTTAGTTATATCACTAACCCTAGTTTTATTTCACTTATATTTATTGCATTTAGGTGTTCCCCCATTTTCAGGTAATCCTTCATGTAGTTTCTCCGCACAATACTTGTTTTACTTAACTATTTTTTAGTATTTTCATGATATGCCAGATTATCGCTCACAGAACCTGGTCCCATGTTTTTCTAGGGGTTGACTGTAATTTGACAGTTGGCTAAGCTTTTGGGATTGTATTTTTTAACCATTAGATAGTTTTTGTACTTCGTGACTTCAAGGTTTTGAGGGTTTATATGTATATAATGTTGTTTTGTTTACTACTCTTCTGCTCTTTGTTCTATTAGTATCATTTAACATTTAGTTCTACCTTTGCACTCACTATATTACCTTCCTCTATAACGGGTTTTCTTACATCTAGCTTATATAGTAGATTTCATCAAAATTCAAGAAGTTAAGTCATGGCAGGACTTTTGTTTAGGCAAGATGAGAAAGGGTTGAAAAAAGGAAGATCTGCGATGGCTCCAGGTATTTTTTGGAAACTAGGTTAAGAAATTGCTTAAAGGATAATGTAATTCTTCTCTATCATTTATAATATGAGCCAATTTTGATAAATAAAAAAATACGGGACAATTTTAATAACACCGGCGTTTCAATTGGTTTTCTCAAGAATAAATTCAAGAATTCATCTATGTTGTGACAAATCAATAGAGCACATAAAATAACAGATTCGAGAGTATTTAAAGTTAAAACATAATGTTATATTAAAATAGCTTGTTAAGAATATCTGTGCTACTCTAGCATAGAATCAGTTTATTATAAACTCCATGTATTCAAAATGATAATGTTTATCGAAATATAGTTTTAAAATTTTGATTAATTTTTATACCCGTAAAACAAATTAATTTTTAAACGATAAAACATAATGGATTAAAATATATTGAGCTTTCCCTAAGAATTGAATCCAACAAAAACTTTTTCCTCTAAATTTAAAATTATTGATCTATCATTTGACTCTGATACTAATTTAATTTGTTTCTACGTGAGATTATCTATTTGAAACTTCTAATCAGAAAATTGTCATGTGTTGATATAATTAAGAAAAAGCATGCATAATGATTTGACTTTATTTCATTTTTATAGACACTATTCTATTTAAAATAATTTTATGACATTTTTTTTTATATTATTTTTCCCTAATATTCATATTGGTTTATGACTATTAGATTTAATGTGGAAATAAAATGAAGTGTAAGTGTTAGAGCCTCTTTATTTTTTTCATTGAACACGAGCTTTTTTATCATGTCCGTATATATGATTTAATGTAAAGTTGAATTTTATGTATTAATCAACTGTTTTTGTAACGTTGTACAACAGTATGGCATAAGAAAAAGTAACATGAAGTGGTGTGTAATGACCAATCGGGATTAAATTTTTGTTTCTCCAAAATAATGGTGTGATGAGTTTCTGTCATCAATCTAGTATAAGATTTAAGAATTTCCGCAGTTTAACTGTCAAAAAATCGGGAGCGGTTAACTCGATGTTAATTTGGAATTGAGGGTCATACGAAGCTACAAATGTTTGCCGGCCAGATGGGGGTGGGCTCTTATCAAAAGAGGAGCCGTGATCTTTCATTAGTGGTGGAAGTGATCTATGGTGCTGGTTGTTTTATAAATTTTTTGGTGGAATATTTGGTGGTGAAGTGTTAGGATGAAACAGCGGTATGGAGGTTACAAGTTATATGGCGGTGGTGTTGGAGGTGTTGCACGATTTGGCCCCGCGGTATCAATTATTATCGAGCTTCGTGAGTTTTTCCAAATTAATTTAATGTTAATCGGTTTTTTAATAAATCTGTGAAGATATATATATATAGATATATAATATATATATATATATATAAATATATATATATTATATAATGACTACTGATTTTATCTATTTATCATACTTTAGATCTTAATGTATATATAGTTTGCATAATTAGTATATAAGTGTATATCTCAGATTATTCACTCATCAAAGTATACATTTAAAGATTTTATTGAACCCGTTTTAAATTTAAATTATAATTATCTTTTGAATCCTTTTAGGATTAGTTTACTTAAATACATAAGCTCGCTAATAAATTTATACCAAGTCGTTTTGTTGTTCTAAAATCGATTTTGCTTATATTATTCGACCTGTTTTCCCTTTTGTTCAGTTTGGGTTCTCCACTTTTGTTCCAATGGCCAACAACCTTCATTTACTCAGCCCACCTTCATTTAATCATAAATTCCCACTTCCCAGGTTCCACTCCCTATTCCAGCCCACTCTCCCAACCTATTTTTATTTTATCAACCCACCAATCCCTCGCTGCGACCCGACCCCAATCCCTTTCCCTTTCTCTTCTCCCCAGACGCACAGAACAAGAAAGCCAACATCCACCCTCCTACTCGCAGAAACTCCAGACGCGCGTTTCCTCCCAGCTAAACTCCCTTAAAAACGTCAAGAATCTCAACCCGAACCCGCGTTTCCCCCCCCACGCTTCTCTCCTCAAATGCCACGCGCCTATCCCACCAAAAATAACGTACAACCTCTCACAACCGTCTCCTCCTATGCCTCGTCTCTGCTCTTTGCAGTGCTTATCGGCGAGAGTTATAGACCTGCAATGTCCATCCTTGCCATAGCGAGAATGACCCACTCGCTTGCCTAGGAAACACCGATTGATCTCGATCGTCCCTTCCCTCTTTTTCGTTTCCTGATGGGGCGGATTGCAGAAGAAAGTGTTGCTCCTGTTAAGGCAAAGAATTCAAATTTTTGAAAACAATGGAGGGCCGCGGAGTCCAAATTGCCACAATAATTTTCCCTTTTTCCCCCGCCCTCCTAACCCCACGAATCCCTAATTTCCCCGTTCTATATAAACCCAAACACCCCATCCGAGACAGAACAGGGGTTAAGATTTTAGGTTGGATTTATGGGACGGATAATTTTATTGTTTGCTAGAAACGTGGTTAGAACTTCTACTAGAAACTTGGAATTTCTACAAGAAGATTTGAGAGACGAAGTTCGAGAGGCCATCTTTCCCTTTCATTTTGTGTAAAGAATTCCGCATGACGACGTAGACTCCGCTGGGCTTTTCATTTCTTTTTCCTCGGGTTCGCTGTTGGGTCGCCGTGAACCGTCCTTTCGAATCTCCGCGCCCCCCCCTTTTGGGGGGGGTGGTGGAGTTTCCGCTTCGCCTGCGCTCACTTGTCCCAGTTGCGCTATCGAAGAGGTAAACGTCCCTGCCTCTTAACTATCTTCTCGTCGTCTTTTTTTCAAATTGCTTTTCGTGCTTTGTGTTTTGAATTTGCTGCGCTGTCGATATGTTTTCGTTTTGTTAGTTCGCGTGTTGGATTAAGTTAGCCAAAGGTTTGTATGTGGGGTATAAGGCCGTGTTGCCAGGAACATAAAAGTGGTTATATCTGTGTTTGTTCGATTTCACACGGGTCTATTGCGAACGGTGATTCTGTTCAGTTGTGTCTGCTGGTTTGCTAGTCGTGTGTGTAGAATCGATATTATTTCGATATATGTTTTTGGAAGTTAGATTGTAATATGACTAGTTGTTTCTTGTTTGTTTATTAATCCTCCATTGCCGTATGAAATTAGGAATCAACATGACTAGTTTTATGTGTTTCAATCCCTGGAAACGTGGTTTGCTGTTAACTTTCGAATATGTCGTCTCTCGTTTTGCATTTGGACAATTGGTTTCAGGGCTGATTTATAAGGGAATTATCTAGTTCTTTTGTTCTTCCATTGTATGTATAGCAAGTCTCTCGCTTATCTTCTCTATATATACGTGGGGTTGATTTGGTTTGGTCGAACTTTCTATAGAGTCACATTCGATCTTGCTTTAGTTGGTCATCCCTTCTTTTATGTCAAACTTGGATGGTCTTTGCTGTCTTGTATGTCTTCCTTAAGGAACACCACTAGCTTATCTTATGTCTTGTTTTGGCTTCCTTTGAGTTTTTCTTTTTGTATTATCGCCTTTGGAATTACAAGCGAGTTTGAGTTGTTTTGGGTCAGATTAAGACAATCCATTCTATTTGGGTTTTGACTAAAAACGTTGAAATTCACTTGAAGATTAGTGAATGAAAGTACCTTTGTTAAGCTAGTTTCTTATTGTGTTGTAACCAAGCTCCGCCTATTTAAAAGTCAAAATAGCATAGCCATAGTTTGGTAGTTTTGACTGCTATTTTATAGGTATTTTAGCATGATACAAGACTTTGAATGTCCATTTCTTCAATGTTATTTCCTTGGGATGTTCCTTCTCGATGTTGGCATTGATTGCCCTAGCATGTCGGAAGGTTAAATGAATCTGAAGTTAGTGTGTTTGCTAATCTTGGATATTTTTGGTTGGTTCCTCTTTTATTTGGCTTCTTTAGAGTGTATTTTTATTCTTAATGTTTCATCCACAATTCATCTGATTTACTTTGTCTTTTGTATGCTAATTCATTTCTCCTTCATTGCATGGAAATTTTTTCTCCTCGATCCGTTTTGTGAATTCCTCTCTTCTTTTAAGCATTTCGGATAGCTGTAAAAGCTCAATTCTTCTCGACCGGTAAAAGCAAGGGTGTGAACCCCAGTCACAAAGATCGAAGAACTTGAAGAAATAGATTTAGTAATTCCTTCATTTTATGCTTTATTTTATTTGTATTGGCATTAACCTTGTTGATTTACTTTATTGTATTATTTTGTATGTTAATTAGGACAGGTACCAAACGGTCAAATCCACAAAGCAGGGTGGTCCGAGTTTCACAGCCAAGGCGAACAGCAGCAACATTGACCCCCGATCTCCTCTCTCTCTCTCTCCTCTTTATTATCTGTTTATTTCATTTTTTTCGTGTTGAATGCCGTTAGTCGAAGCCTTAGGAACCTCCAACCCCGCCGATACGCTTTTCCTAGTTTATTAAATTTAAACTAAGTCCTTAAAAAATGTTATTTCAAATTCGTTAAGTTCGTTTGATAAATTTCAAGAAGTTTCACCATGAAGCAGTTCGCAAAACTACAGATAAATAACAAATATTTCAAAAACTTGTGAAAATTGTCTAGATCAAATCTTAAGATATTCGATAGACTAAAGATTTGCAAAATTAAACAAACTAGTCAAATAAGTTAATCGCTGGAAAACCGTAAAGTTAGGGAGTGTCTTATGTTCCTTAGCCTTCCTAAGACACTAATAGATCCCGACCCCTAAACCTTTTCAAGACATATTTTCTTTTAAGTTTGTTTTTGGTATATTTTTCTAATTTTTTTTCTTAAAAAATGAATTGGCCGACTCTAAAAGCAAAGTACCTTAAAATAAACAAACTTTTTTTTGAGGAATCTTTTTTCGATAAAACAGAAATGGCTTACTTCACTCCGCGGGGAAGTTTTGGAGGATTCTACCCTAGATTAACATATTTTCTTATTTGTAATTAATGGTCTAAAGTGTTTAAATTATTTAGATTTTAAACTGTTTGCATGCATAACATACATACTTCCGTCAAACTACACTTCATTACAATTTCACTACAGGACTATTATGCGGGTTTTGCAGTCCGTTCGTTAACAAAATCATCTCGGGGCACCCTGACTAGTGTATTTGATTACTTGATATCCAACGATCGTATTTGTCCCACGCCCAAGTAGTCCGCTTGGTTAACCCATTCCACTCTAAATACAACCAATGTCTTAGTCAGACTAAGATAGAGCGAAAACCCCATTCCCGAAAAATTATTGCAATTGGCCTAAGACGACCAGACACCGCAGGAGTGTCGGGCCCATTAGAAAAATTTCCACCTGAGTCCAAAGAGCCTACGCTCGAAGGAACGTTCATGTTGTTGTTTAAAATTGAAGATGTTTTTGCGTGTTTAAAACTGGTTATTGTACCAGGGGGGATGAATTAACTAATTGTATTTTTTTGTAGATGTCGAGTAGTTCCTTTCACTTCAAAGTCACCCAAGGCGCCCGCTATTCTTCGAGTATGGTGGGCAATCTTAAGGATGTGAGAAAGAGAAAATATCGATTACTTGGGGTCCCCTACCTTCGATAATGACTTCAAGGTAGGCCCACGTTTATCAGGTCTCAACTCTCGATTTTGTGACAATGAGAAGATGTTCTTCCGATTTGGAGATTGTCGACAATACGCCCACACTTAGAAGATCAAAGACTGCCTGGACTCGATTGGGACGTGTGGGCAAAAGGAAAAAGCGTCCCGATATCACATCCTCCTCCAGATTGGCCAACAAGAACGAATTGAGAGACATGTTATTCCTAGAGAATGCGATTTTTGGAGAACGACGACATTCCTCTATGAGATTGTTGAAGAGGTGGTGGCAACTACAATTATATCAAGACTCTTCCCCGACGATCCATGATCACTACTTGGAGGCAAACTCAAGCTATCACTGTTCTCTACAGCCTCGTGGAACTTGTGTTCCCTATACGAAGGAAGAAAATCGAACAACCCACCCCGGGTATTGAGGTAGTGGAATGCCATGTTCAGAGGATCGATAGACGATCTGGAGAACAATACTGCTGCTGCCCCAGTCATCTTTTCCTACATTTTACCGATCCTTGAGTCCCTGTGCAAGAACGATTCCCGTTTTTCCAGGTTGCAACATCTTACCATGGTGGTTGCAAACATTTTGTAAAAGACCAAACCCCCACAAGAGTTGGCGACAAGTCAAACAAGTCCTCTCGCAATTACGAGTTCTACTTGAGTATCCGTAATTCCAATTCACACCCACCATGTTTCATTTGCAATGGTGTTTTACGATTTGAAAGAAGGATAACTACACTGGTAAAACCATTTTTTTTTAAAACCGGCTTCAGGTCTCAGATGATGCACCCAAGGGGCCAATTGCCATTTTTATCCTTCCGTCATCAGAGGATTGCGTCCTTACAACCCTCAATAGTAATGCGGCCGTTTGGGGAAAGTCCAAATCATAACCCACCCGCCCAAGGAGATGCCAGCTCGTTCATTTTCGTGACACGAGAAGACAAAATACCTTTCGCTAAATTATCCTCCAGAAGGGCCGATGTTTCACATAAAGTGGGAGGATTACCCGAAGATAGGTATGAAGCTTGGATGTTGACGATACAATACATGGTTGCGCATATTTGCAATTGTGTTAGTGGATCCAACACCATCACATGTCGGAAATCAAGACGTGTAAACAAGGCTTCAATTCACGGCATACCATTTCACAAAGAATGGGGCTTCGTAAGGGTGCAATAATTTCATAAGAATAGCAATAATTCCAACAAATTAGTCGAGAGTACCCAGCTTCGGGAATTGGATAATCTAGGGCTTTGGGTTTGACTCACAAGAATTAGCTGTCACAAGGGCTTGTATGGTGCATTTGACCACTATTCTGGATGAACAGATGAACCCTACGAGCCTACCGACACCTTTCAATGCTGCGTTCGCTGAGGCATACGTTTTCCAAGCAATGCATTATCCGATAAGAGTGGGAGAAGGCCAGAAGAGCAGCTGGATCATCGACCCTTGACTCCCCTGCGTTGGGACGATTTTATTTGTGTACTTGCACTACATCCCCTTACCAAGATGTATCCCGTTTGATTTTGACTATGTGATGATGTTGTGATCTCTAGTGAAATTTGTTTCGGGGACATTACTTATTAAATGTCGCAATACATCCTTCAATCGCTAGTGCCTACCTTGTCATCAAAGGTCACAGACCATGTTAGGACTCGATATATGTTGTTTAAAAGTTTATATGTTCGTCGCTTTGAATGAGTATATCCGTAAACCACTCCCAGCCAAAATTCCAAAAAGTATACGAAGTCACTATTCAAATGTCATAACCAAATTCCCATGCTCAGTTTCTCACGAAAATCATCTCCCATCATAATCCTAAATACCTGCGCTAATCATCTCAGCAAAGTTTGAAATTCACCGTTAGGGGGGAAACAGGCAAGAACGTCCAGACGAATCCCATGAGAAGGAATTACTAAGAATACAAGTGAATCGCTCGAAAGATAACAGGAGGTTACGGAAGAGGACTTAAATTAACTGACCACGACCAATCTACAAAGCTGCGGTCACGACCTTGATGAGATCTACTCGCAGATAAAGAGAAGAAGGAGGTTGAGATGAAACCGAAAGCCTATGGAAAGTTGCACTTGCTTCGTTGGCGTACAATGAAGGAAAAAGGAGAGAGAGGCAAAGATAGATATTGAGACTGCCGTGTTTGTTTGGCCAGAATACGCGCACTTGACGAGGATTGGCGACACATGCAAACTTACAGGAGGAAGAACCTCGCCCGGGGCAGGAGGCATATAACAACGGCCAATACGTGAGTATTGGGAAGACGAGATGATAAATCATCTACAAGCCTCCATTTCGGACTGTCTGAAGGAAAGGAATGACGCACTAGCCACAGACAAGAAGTCCCTCCAAAATTGTTGTCTTCTCGAATTTCAATGTGTTTTATATTCTCTTGTAATCGCATTGAGAATGATGAAAATATTCGAACTACTGGGGGCCTGATTCTCCTTTTAATCCTAGGCAGCCTTTCCCCGGCCCCCCCTATTGCTGAAAATTTTCATTCTCCTCCGTGTTTCTTTAGATACGAAGATAAGATCAACGACATGCAAAACAGTTTGGCAAGAAGACCATAGCTCAACTGATTCGGCGCCTCCCGGATGACGTCAAACAGAAAACTCGTGTTTGGTCAAATATAACCTGTCCTCTTCGTGGGGTAAGATATCCTCAAACAAGCGACTTGTGTGTTTATCTGCCTCTGTGCGATATTAGGTATTTGGTACTCTAATATAACTAACAAATTTGCCTTTGAGTTGTTCCAACCTATCAGGTACCTTTAACTGATCGTGTGATAAAGCTGGCCATCACCCCTACATCACCAGATCAAAAGTCCCGCAAGATTCCTTCCTCCTCGACCAAATGAAACAGAATGGGAGACAACAATGAAGAAAGTCAGCCTCATAGATGTCCGTGTTGCTCAGCACACCATGGCAGAGGAAAATGAGCTAATTTCACAACTAATGTCAGCAGATAGCAGATATGAGGGAGAATGCAGCGAAGGCAAATACGCCTCCACATAGGTTTGGCCCCAACTTTCTACTTTTCGACGCAAGACCTCCTACTTATCCCTTCGTCGCAACCTAGATCCTACTCCGCACCGTCCATCGACAGCCCCCCCGAGCCAACCCGTCTGGGGTAGATATGACAACCCAAAACCCCAATACCCTTCAGTCTCCTATCAACTCCCTCACACTCCCAACAACCCTTCCACAAATACCACACACCCAAATACTCAAACAGCCCCAATACCACCCAAAATCAAACCCAAATCCCACCGCCTTCAATTCCCAAACACCGCTCCCCACTTTAACCAAAATACCAATCCCAAAAATTTCCGTAAAATTATCAAACGTCACATAACGTCCCAATTCTTCCATATCTCCACCCCTCCCAAAAGAACCACATTCCAAGTCCCCGTCCCACCGAGCATGAGGGCACGGCTCCGATTTGGACCATTCGAGGACAAGAAAGAGTGTGAGGCGATTAAGAAGTGAATTTATACATAAATGGAGAGGTCAAAAGGGCAATGAAGAACTTAAAATGCACTCAATGCACTTCACCCGATTTTAGCTCCGCAGAACTATGCACCACACTGAATGAACCTTCCTGAAGGGTTCAAAATCTGAAGTTTTATACCTTTGGAGGGGTGGGCAACCCCCTGGCACACCTAAAACGTACTGTGACCAATGGCCCAGTTGTAGCGCATCTGGCTAAGATTTCATCGACGATTTTTGCGTCAATGTTGAATAGTCCCTGATAGGTACTACTCGAGAAGATGAAGCAGAAGCCCACAGAAAGCTATCGAGAGTTCGCGTACACTATGGATGGAAGGATGCAGCGAGGGTGAGGCCCTCCAATGACAAGAGGAGATTGTAGAGGTGTTTCATACGTGTTGCAGGATCCCGAGTATTATGACTAGAGTCAGCCTTATTATGCGTCGCCAAAGTTCGCCGAGATATTCAAAGCGTGAGACTCTCGAAGATGGCCTGAGTCGTGAAATATAGCCCGGGTGTCCTGCAATCGCCTAGGTCTTCCGGACTTGTAAGGAAGACATTTAGGAGGTCAACGTTATCGATCGCACCGTGGGAAGAAAGGCCGCCTCCCGAAACATACTACGTGACGTCCCCAAGGACGCTCTCAACCCTCCATCAAAGAAGCTCATCATCAAGCCTAGCCGTTCCACAATCAAATCCTCCGGCCACTAACAATGCTGGCCCCCCTTAGCCAGATGCCCATATTTTGTCGTTCCTCATCCACCCTCGATTCCCCACAATTTCCCTTCCATATCTAATCCAACTAACCCCCAGCTTATCAAGTCCCTCCCCATCTAGCGCATGGGCTCCAGCTTACGCTAATGTACAGCCAATCTATCTTGACCGCCCCCCGCATATCAATACAACCCCAGCTCTCAAAGCCTCCATCCAAATTACCAAGCCCCATCCAAACCACCAAACAAATCCCTACCCCAAACCCAGCTCCACGACCAAACGCCCGCATTACATAATTCCTCCCCCTCAAGCAAGCGGGTATGACCATCCCCTCTTAGCCCCAGGTTTGAGAAAAAGACCTCCAAAGCTTCACCGCGTTTGCTGAAAAGACATAACTAAATTGTTCGAAAAAGATTTATCCGCGCCGGCTACACCACCCTGTGGGGCCCAAGCCGTGGATGTCATTCCAGATTCTACAGACCGAGGCATAGATGTTGCGGGTGATGTCTATTCCAGATTCCTACAGACCGGAGCATTAGATGTGCTATTATTCCAAAGTGTTTGACATGATAACAGAAGACTGTATCAATCTCAAGCACAAGATCCAGGACTTGACTGACCAGGAAGTGGTCTTTCCTTAGCCTGCGGCGCCAAACGTCAACACTACCGGCGTTGCCAAATCATGGGGTTGGACCGTTAACCTGATAGCAACTGACGAAGATGAGTCGTGAACCAAGAGATTTACTCACTGTTGTTCAGGACTAGACTTGGAAAAGCGCGGTCGCTTCTTGAGCGTCAGGGAAAAGGGAGAGTTTGTCATCCTGACCACTACAAATGTTGTTTGCTTGGTGCCCGCAAGACTCTCGCCCGCCCAAATTCGTTATAGAAACGGCCGTGTCTCAAGGCATGACTAGATCCGACGATGTTACAACTCCTGATGACTTGCTCTCGGAGGAAAAGGAAGATCATCGCCAAGAGACGATCAGCGAAGCAGAAGCTGAGGAGTTCTGGAGGAGAATGTAGCCCAAAGACTACTCCATTACTCCATCGTCAGCACTTGAGAATACCTCCACACAACATTAGCTGCTTTGATGAAAGCCTGGCATGACACATATGTCCTCGGGTACAAGCAGCGACATGTACTGCGAGATTCACCAGGTCATTCGATGATGACAGTTACCGGCCAAAGGGATGTCCCATAACAAAGTCCTACACATCACTGTGATATGTCGCGGAAAGGTCATCAACCTGTTTCTGTAGACGACGGATCTGGTTTGAACATATGGCCCCTGTCCACATTTAAGCAGCTGAATGGTTTGACCTCGGAAAGTTGGAGAAAAACAGGTCAATGTGGAGAGCATCTACTGTGTGCAGAGAGACACGTTGGAGCTGTGAACCTGACCATCCAAATGGGACCCACGGAGTTTCGAGGCACAGTTCCAGGTGTTTGATATCGACACAGCTTAACCTCCTGTTGGGAAGCCATTCATTCACATGGATGGGCCGTCCCCTCCACTCTCCACAAATGATAAAACCTGGTGTGGAAAAATTGAAGAACTGGTTATTCATGGTTAAACAAGGGCCCAATCAGAACGCAATTGGCCGGTCTAGGAAGAGACGCGCAAGGTTCAAACTTCTACACACGGTGGAGTTGTAAATACCACCGTAGGGCTTGGCCCCCGAAACTCCCATGCGTCCGTGTACAAATATCGCCACGGTAATGTTGTAAGTGAATTCAAACCAGCGTTTCCGGATTAGAAGGAGTGCCCAGGGATCATCGAGCCAGTTCTGTTTCCTTGCTGCATTATCAAAGTATGGTTTGGGGGTACTCCCCACAGAGTGATGATATGAAGATGAATAGGAAAAAGGATTCAAGGGTTGACTGAGCCATCCAGCATCTCTATCAATCCTTTCCAGTCTGGGAACATGCCGTGCCTGAGACGATGGGGAAGGATCTGTGACCTTTTCCAGGGATCAATGGCCATCATCGAGAGGGGGCTTATCCAGTCTGGCATCGTGACGCTGAACCAGGGAGATTCTACTGAATGTACGTCCACTGCAAATCTTGTGTCCCAAAATTCTGTGGTAGAAAGGATTATTTTTTTTGTGCATATCAAATCGTGGGTCGTCCGGAATAGGCCTAGACCCCCCATTAAGGCATTTTCTTGATTTTGAATTTTGTTTGGATGTTTCAAAGTGCGACATGGCTCGTGCCATGACCCAATTTGCATTTTGAATCGATTAAATTAAAGCCTCCTTTTTTGACTTTGGTTTATTTATTGCTGTTATCTTTTACTTTCCTAATTTTGTCTATGTTAGTTCACATTCAGTAACATAAGTTTACAACTGGCCAATGTCATGTCATGTAATGAGCTTAAAGGAGCAAAATGGGCAAATGACGACGAGGTGACGACCACGACGAGAAGTGGGAACCGGACTATATGCAGAAGAATTTCGACATTCGAGAATCAACATAAACAAATCTGGAGAAACATAGACCGTTTAAGAATTGGGAGATTCACATAGTCAAAGAGTTAAGATCCGTCACCATCGGAATGAAACTCAGAAAAGAGCCTGTTTCGTCTGCTTGCCGAATACAGTGATAGTTCTTTGGGTGTCGGTGACATGCAGGGCTTGATGGTACTGATGTCTGTCTCCTAAGCTGCCTACACCCAGGGTTCGAACCGGTGAACAAAAGACCAGAATTCAAGCCTGAATTGAGTCTGAAGCTTAAGGAGAACATCAACAAGCAGATAAGTCTCGATTGGTGGAAGTAACGCAATATCCAACCTGGGTGGCCAATGTCGTTGCGGCCGGCCAAGAAAGATTGGTAATCAAGAATTGTGTGGATTACAACAGGGATCTCACAAGGCTAGCTAGGTCCAAAAGATAATTTCCGTTGTCAAATATCCATATCTGATTGACAACTGTGCCAAACGAATGCAGTCATTTTGTGTATTGTTACTCTGTCTATCACAGATTTTGTGGAGGAAGAAGAACTGGAAAAAAACGGCCTTCATCACACCTTGGTTGTGGAGCACTACAGGGTAAGGTCGTTTCGGCCTCAAGAACGCCGTGCTACTTACTTAGAGCCATGACGACTAATTTTCCATGAACATGATTCAGAAGGAAATGAAGTGGACGTGGAACGACGTCATAATAAATCCCGCGAGAGTTCAGATCATTTGACCCATGAGAAATTCTTTGAACAGTTTGCGGTCGGTACACTTGAAGCTAAATCCCGCAAATGTCTTTTGGAGTCCCCAGCTGGGTAGTTGTTGGGCGGTGCATAGTCAGCAAAAAGAAGGTTATGAGCTAACCCTTCCAAATTAAAAGCAAATTCCAAGATTTTACAAACAAAATCGCCGCAATGAGAAAAGATGTGATGAGTTTCTTTGGGAGTAAACTAATCAACCGGTTTAATAGCACACTCGACATCCGTGGTATGTAGCCTATTTTCATGTTGCTGAAGAAAAAACGCCCCGACTAAGTGGACTGAGGATTCAAGATCGCTTTCGACGCTATCAATAGCTATTTGTCGAACCCACCAGTATTGTTCCTCCGCGAGAAGGGAGTCCGTTGTTGCTATATTTGTCTGTTCGGGTAGTTCCTTTGGTGTGTACTTAGATACCCGACGAGACGGGGGAAGAAGGAAAGGCTATCTACTACATCAGCACTAAATTTATTCGTCGAGTCTCGCTACAAACTTTGCTGGAGAGAACGTTGTGCTCCGACGTTGCTTGTCCCAGAAGCTGAGACACTACTTGTCTTCATACACCACGTAGCGCATTTCCAGAAATGGGATCCAATTGCATTACATTTTCAGAAAGCAAATGCCGACCGGAATTTGCTAAAATGGCAATGCTGTTTAGTGACCTTTGATATCGTGTCCGTGACTCAAAGGCATAAAATCAACAAAGCTTTGGCTGACCATCTTGCGGAAAATCCCGTGGACGAAGAATAGAACACTTGCAGACGTCTTTTCCACGTGATAAGTTTCCCTTTTTGGGTTAAGATATATCCTAAGCTATCATGGGTTGGAGATTGTTCTTTCGATGGGCATGATCACAATGGTAAGTGTTGGAGCAGTCCTAGTATCAGAGCTGGGTCAGCATTATCCTATGGCGGCTAAACTGGATTCAATTACACAAACAACATGGCTGATTACGAAGCTTGCATTCTCGGTTTGAAAATGGCCGTTGACATGAATGTTTTACGAGTTCAGGTTATTTAGACTCAGACCATCTTTGAATCAGCGGTTCAAGTTGAATTGGGCTGTGACGAACCGAAAATATACCTTACATAACAGTATGTGCAAAACTGTGCAAAGGTTTTTGCAAGATCGAGTTCAGAAATACTCCAGAATACAAATGAGTTTAGCTGATGCTCTTGGCACCATCGCTTCGATAATCAAACATCCGGATACTGATTACCTCGACCTGTTGGTATATAGACTTGAAGGAACATCCAGTCCAGTGTTCACATGTTGCGTCGGAACCATCTGGTTTCACCTTTGTACTTTCGACAAAATAGATACTTTGGAGTCTGGGACATAGCCAGAAAAGCTACATCTGGTCAAAAAGTTGATACGGGGCCGTATGGCTCTCCATTTCTTTTCTGACATGAGAAGTCCGTAGAGGAAGGAATCCAGATTTGGTCTTTTAAGATGCGTGGATGCTGCTGAAGATGTGAGGCTTATCGAACGAGATACATGCTGGAGTCTGCGTTACCACATGAAACGGACTTCCCTTGGCAAGAAAGTTCTCGCTGGTTTATTGCTGGATGACTATGGAGAATGGCTTTTGCAATTCGTGTCAAATGCCACAAATGTCAGTGCATGGCTATCTGATACGGGTTGCCACCTCACGAACTAAGCTAGAGTTTCACCTTGCCTTTGTATCTTTGGGGGAATGGACGTCATTGGTCCCATAGAGCCGGACGCTCTAGATGGACACAGATTCATTTTGGTTGCCATTTGATTTTTCACCAAGTGACTGAAAGCCAAGCCTCTACAAGTCGGCAATAACAATAAGTGTGGCCGATTTGTTTTGTGTCCGAACAATCTATCTGATTGTCATATTTGGAGTTCCAGAATCATCATACTGATAACGGTGCCAAAATCTAAAGGCACCTGATGAAAAGATAATTGAACAATTTAATATTATTCATCAAGGTCAACTGCTTATCCCCTCAAAAGAACGGAGCTGTGGAGGCCACCAACAAATTATCAAGAAGATTTTTGAGGAAAATGATTGACAAACAAAACCATCGGGTGGCCATAATGTTGCCATATGCTCTACTGTGTTATCGACCGACGGTCAGACATCGACTGTGGCTACTCCATACTTGGGCTGTTATACGGACAGAGGCAAGTCGAGCCTGTTGAAGCGAGATACCATCCTTAAGGATCATCCCAAGATGCTGATTAAGCAAACGCGGAGTGGGTTAACACATGGATTGAATCAACTACTTTTATTATTAGAAGAGAATGACGCCGTTTGCCATGGCAATTGTATTACAGAGAATGACTCAATTGCTTTTCACAAGAGTAATGCAGACATTTAACGGTCAAGTGGATCCTTAAGCGCTTTTTCCTCATCAAGACGAGGCACAAAGGAAGTTTTACGCCAAAACTGGAAATGTCCCTACATTGTTCATAAGTACTATCCTGGAGGTCCTTTGGTCCTGTTTGAGATGGATGGCACTGTTATATGGCCCAAGACTATCAACCCATGCTGTCAAGAGATACTACGCTTGAAGTTTCCAATTTCATTTTCTCCTTCATTACTTGTAATCGTTCTGTTTGCTTTATTTGTTACATTATGAATTCTTAGCCCCTCTTTGTGACGAACTATGTCTGACCTGAATTCTCGAGAACGAGATACGTAGGCGGCCTATTTCGGCTTCGGTCACCACCATTTTTTCTCCTTTAATAATTATTTGTTTGATTTGAACTACGTTCGACTGTGGAATTCTCAGAACGAGATATCGTCGGCGGCCCCCCCCTTTGTTGCCTCGGTCGTTTTCTTTTAATTTATTCTTGTCAACCTTCAAGGGGAACGACGTTGACTGATTCCTGCCTCACTGTATCGTGCGCCCACAGACTCGGTCATATCTCCGTAAGATTTATATTCCCCTTTAACGTATACCAGACAGAATTTTTGAGAGGGACTCAAAATTCGCTCCAGAAGAAGACTCCTCTTCACCAAGTCAGACCAAAAAGACATTTCGATCTGCGACTGTGTACAAAATTTGAGAATATCTCAAAATTCCCGCGATCTGTTCGGTTACAATGAAGATGAGCAAGAGACTAAACGGGGAACATATTTTGAGGCATTTCCTCAAATTCGCCATGGTTTTCCCTGCAGAGTCTAAAACGCCTCTGAAATTCATTCACAAGCCTTCGACTAACGGAGCTCGTCAAGTCCCGACATTACATGACTTGGCTGTGACTTTTTCAAAGATAACTATTTCTTACAAATTTCTTGTCTCTCTTAAAATTTCCCTTTATATTCTTTTTGTTTGGGCATAGCATATTTCTTATCTGTCAATATCGGGAAAATCACCGGAGATATCAAGACAAGAGCAAACAAAACCGAAGGATCGCAAGATCAGTATGTTTAAAACTGACAATTTTTCTGTGGATGCAGGTTTAAATAGCTTTTATTCGAAATCGTCCGAATTCTTCCGATGGAGAAGACGGAGCAGGAAAATTATCTCCAAAAACCGGTGATTTTATTGAAATCAGGAGCCTTCATACGCAGATGCTTGTGAATGTGTTTGTTTTATTTCAAGCCAGTCACCCGATATATGAAATTTACAAGTGCCTGACCAGATTCAATGGTTGATCAAACGGTATCTCACAAGTAATTTTCACATTTATTAGAGGACGCTATCTTCATTTCATTATCAAGCAAGATGATTATTGTCGATCAAGACAAATATATTACCTCAGAGAGATGCTTATGTATTATTATTTAATCATTATCGATCGAGTCGATATGGTTCGGTAGTATCGCCTTGCAGTTATTACCACGAAGGGGCGATAATATCTGCATCGCGGAATTTATACACTGATAAATTCAATGCCTCGCGGAATCATGCATCGAAAATCGGCATCCGGAATCATGCATTGAGGAAAGTCATGCATCGCGAAGTCATACCTGAAAAAATCATGCATAGCAAGAATCAGCATCGCGTAATCATGCATCGCGGAATCATGCATCCGACTCCCATTAATTAGCACTACGAGAAGATTTCTGCTCCGTCAAAATTATCATTGCGAGAAAAGACTTCAACCCTCCTGGAATTTATCAATCTCGAGAAGATTTATATGCCTCACTGGAATTCATGCCTCGTTGAAAACAATGCATCGCGAAATCATGCATTGTTGAGTTCACAATTATGACGCGAGAAGGATTCAATTCCACGTCAAATTTATAACATCGCGAGAAGAAATTATACCTCACTGGAAGTTGTTATCACGAGAAGGATCCATGCCTCGTTGAAAATCATGCATCGCTAAGTCGTGCATTGCGAAAATTATGTCATTGCGAGGCAACATTATGCACGCGAGAAGATTCATGCCTAGTCCAAAAGTTCACATCGCGAGAAGATTTTTATCCCTCGCGAAAGTATGCTCGCAGAAGATTCATTATCTCGCGGGAATTTACGCCTATCGCGAAAGATATTCATGCTCCGCAAGATGACATGCACGTATAAAGAAAGAGCACACTTATCCATCGCCTCAACCGTCATATTTATTTTGATAAAGAAAAACACAGAAAACATCGAAGATACCCAAAGAGACATCATATCGCTCAACCTTTTATTTCATTTATTTTAGCATCAAACGAAGAGTACACTGAGTTTTTATTTACACAGCCAACAAGGCATAAGCTTTATTTGCTAGATGTCAGACCGATCGAGTCGACGTGAATATCGAGAGAACACTGAGTTTCGACATGTCTTTGCCGAGAGCATCCAAAAGGGATGAATTCTCTAAAAACCACAAGTTGAGCCGGACGACATCAAAAAGGTATGCGCACACGTTGAACTTTTCTAGCAAGCGACTGGAACAGTCCAAAGAGGAATATCAACTCTTACGAAGCGAGCAGAGGAGCTACTTTCCACCACCATTGAACCACCCCACTCGAAGTCATGCGGTTTTTCTTTAAAGTTATGTCCACCCCCCCCCCCCCCCCCAAAGTTTCCGATCTCAGCGTGCGGAAGTTTGTAATTTTCGAGGCATTTTCTAATCTGAGTGACAACTCGCAAAGAGCTTTTGAAATTATGTCCGTGTAAATTTACCTATGTATGTGAAGAGCTCACAGTTCATTAGCTACGTGGGTTACAAAGCCTCCTTTTCATATTCGTTTATTTTCGCTTATCCAAAACCAAAGGTTAATCTAGCATAATAGATTTCTTTTTCACCTGTACGAGTCGAACTACACCAACCTGCTTCCTAAGGTTTAGGATATGTAGCGGATTCAATGTTTAAAACTCGGTTGTATTCTCAACATTCTCTCGCTCGATTCTATTCTCGAGCATTTCGAACCGTTCATAATTCGGTATTGAGTTGGCTTTAGATCTTCAATCGTGCGTAAATCAAGATTATCGAACTCACAAGTGGCCTGAATCTCATGAGCCTGAGATATGTAGGAACACCGTTTGCAAGTGTTCTCCATAATTCATAACCAGTGGAATCCCCTCTTTAAAAAGAATGGGGTGGTCACCATGGGTGTGTGCATTTCATTTTCCTTCCTCAAGTTTCTGCATCACGCCATGTAAAATGAGGGACATTTGTTGCACCCAATTTTTGTCCACGCCGGTATAATTAATTATCCTAGCCTTCGTGTGTTTTCAAATTATTTAAGTTAATCATTTTATAAATCTTGTGAATATATAATATAATATATATGATAAATGGATTTAGGCTATTTATCATCACTTTAGATCGTATGTATATGTTGGCAATAATATGTATAAGTCGTATATCTCATGATTATTCAATCATCCAAAATATGACATTTTAAAAGATTTTATTGAACCAGTTTAATTTAATTATAATTATACTTTTTGAATCACTTTAGATTAATTTACTAAATAATAAGCTCGCTTAATTTATGCAAAGCTTCGTTTTTGTTCTAAATCAATTTGCTTATAGTAATATCGACCCTTTTTCCCTTTTGATCAGTTTGGGTCCCTCGCCCTTTTGTTCCAATGGCCCAACACCTTTCCATTTACTCCACCCCACCGTTCATTTCTAATAATTCCCACTTCCCGCCCCTCCCTATCCATCCCCTCCCCACCTAATTTTTTATTATCAACCAAACCCCATTACCTCGCTCCGACCCGACCTGATCCCTTTCTCCTCTTTCTTTTCCCCCCAGACGCGAACAGCACCTAGAAAGCACAACATCCAACCCTCCTACGCGCAGAAAACTCCCAGACAGCTGCGAATTCCGGCTAAACTCCCTTAAAACGTCAAGAATCTCCCCCAGAAACCCGCGTCTCCCCATGCTCTCTCCCTCAAATGCCCACGCGACCCTTCCCCACACGCAAACAGAACGTGCAAACCCCTCTTCAACCGTCTCCTCCTCTGCCATCGTTCTGCTCATTGTGCAGTGCTTTCGGAGAGAGCAGACCTGCATGTCCTTCTTGCCATAGCTAGATAACTCCATGTCGCTTGCTAGGACCACACGATTAATCCTGCGACCGTCCTTCCTTTTTCCATGTCCTGATGGGGCGGATTTCAGAAGAAGTGTTGCTCTGTTCAGGGCAAAGAATTCAATTTTGAAAAATGGAGGTCGCAGTCCCAAATTTGGCCTATCTTTTCCCTGTTTTCCCCCCGCCCTCCACCCACGAACCCTAATTTTCCCCGTTTCTATTAAACCCCCAGACGAACATAATTGGGTTAGCGATTTATAAGGTTGGATTTTGTGGACGAGATTTTATTTTTCCTAGAACTTTGGGTTGGAACTTCTACTAGAAAATGGAGAGTTCTATCACGAAGATTTTTAGACGATGTTCGATAGAGGCACTCTCCGTTTCCCTTCCCTTTTGTGTTAAAGAAATTCGCAGACGACAGTAGACTCTGCCTTGGCTTTCGTTTTCTTTTTCCTGTCTTTTTTCGTTTTTTTTGGGTCGCTGCTCTGACCCGTCACTCCGAATCCTCAGCTTGTTGTGGATTTTTCGCTGCATTCGCCTGCTGTTCACCTGTCCAGTTTTCTGCTATCGAGAGGTAAACTTCCCCGGCCTTTACTCATCTTCTCGTCTCTTTATTTAAAAATGCTCTTCTCGCTTTGTGTTTTTGAATGTTGCTGCTGTCGATAATGTTTCGTTTTGTTTTCGTGGGATTAAAGTGAGCAAAGGTCGAAATGTGGGTATAAGGCCTGTGTTGCCATGAACAAAAAATGTATATTTGTCGTTTGTTCGGTTTCAGGTGTATTGCGAACTGTGATTCTTTTCAGTTGTGTCTGCTGGTTGGCAGTCGCTGTAGATCGATATTATTCGATATATGTTTTTGTAAGTTAGCTTTATATGAGTTAGTTGTTCTTGTTGTTTATTAAGTATCATTTTCGTATAAATTTGGATCATCATGACAAGTGTTCTAATGTTTCATCCCGGAAATGTGGTTTGTCCTGTTAAGCTTTCGAATTGTTTTCTCTCTGTTTGCATTGAACAACTGTTGCAGCTGATTTGTAAGGGAAAATCTCTTAGTCCTTATTTGTGTCTTCCCTTGATTGTATAGAAATTTCTCATCGCTTATCTTTTCTCCTATATATAAGTGGGTTGATTTTTTGTTCGAACTCTGTATAGAGTCACATTCGATCTTGCTTTAGTTGGGTCAATCATCTCTTTATGTTGAAACTTTGGATGTTCTTTTGCTGTTCTTGTCTCTCTTTCTTTTCCTTCAGGACACCACTAGGCTTATCCCGATGTCTTGTTTGGCTTCCTTTGAGTTTGCTTTTGTATTATCGTGCCTTTGAATTACAAGAGAGTTTGGTTGTGTGGTTTCAGATTAAACCCTCATGTCTATTTGTTTGATCTAACCGTTGTAATGAACGTGAGATTATTGTAAAGGAAAGTCCTTGTTAAAGTCCTAGTTTCCTACTTGTGTTTGTAACAAGCTCCGCCTTTTTAAGTCAAAAATAGCGTAGCCGTGATTTGGTAGTTTTGAACTTGAACTGGCTATTTTATTTATTTTAGCATGATACAAGATCTTTGAATGTCAATTTATTAGTGTACTTTTCTTGGGATGTTTCTTTATTGGATGTTGGCAATTGGATATGTCCTAGCATGTCTGAGTTAATAATCTTGAAGTAGTGGTGTTTGCTAATCTTGGATTTTTTGGGTTGGTTTCTCTTTTATTTGTCTTTTTTAGATTTGTAATGTTTTTATTATTTGTCTCAATCCAAAATGTCCTCTGATTTACTTTGTCTTTTGGTATGCTAATTCATTTCTCCTTTTTGCATGGGAAATTTTTCTTTCGAGTCCGTTTGGGCTCATCTTTTAGCATTCGGAAGAGCCGTAAAAGCCCATTCTTCTAACCGAGTCAAGCAAAGTGTGGACCCCAATGTCACAAAGATCGCATGAACTTGAAGAATATTCGGAGTCCTTCATTTATCGTTGTATTTATATTTGTAATGGGCATAGCCCGATGTTGATGAGTAACTCTAGTCTTGTATTGATTTTGTATGTTTTAAGATTAGGACAGGTACAAAACGGGCAAAAGCCAAAAAAAAAAAGCAGGTGGGTGTCCGATGTTGCGGCAAGGCGAACAAACATATAAACTTGGACCTTAATCTCTCTCTTCGCTCTCTCTCTTTAATTATCTGTTTACTGCTGTTTTCGTGTTGAATGCCGTTGTCTAAGGGCCTTAGGAACCTCCAAACCAGCCGAGACGCTTTTCGTTTATTAAATGTAAACTAAGTCTTAAAATTGTATTTCAAATTCGAGAAGTTTCGATTTAGATAAAACTTAAAGAAGTTCAACTTTGGAAGCGGTTCGCAAATACATGTAAATACCAAAATATTTCAAAAACCTTGTGAAAATGGGCTAGATAAATCATAAGACTGTCTATAGACTAAGATTTGCAAATTAAAACAAACATAATCCATAGTGTAATCGCTTGAAAACAACCGTAGTTAGCGGAGTGTCTTAGTGCCTTACCTTCCTAATACACTACTAAGAATCCCGACCCCCCTAAAACATTTTTAAGACACTTTTTTCTGTTTAATTTGTTTTGAAAATAAGTTTCTTTATTTTTCCTTAAAAAATTAGTGGCTACTCCTAAAATCTCAAAAATACCCTTCAAATACAACAAAATTTTTTTGAGGAAATCATTTTTCGATAAAACAGGGAGGTATGGCCTGATATGCGTGGTACCACTGTTGTGGTAGAGGACGAAGTGAGTTTTACAAGTGTGGATAAGATTTTCATTTCACAAGGGAATGTAGTCAAGGTTGTGAATATTGCAGCGGTACAATAGGTCGGAGATATGGTTGCATGAGAATGGAGGCGGAGGTGATGGTAATGATATTTAAAAAAGAGGATGTAAATGTTACCAACCTTTTCCCCCTAACATGTAACAACAACAATAACGTCCACCTTCTCCGTGATTCAACCATATTTACCACCACTAACGCTGCCATATGCATAACCTCGACTACATTTCCTTGGAAATGACCAGCATACTCACACTTGTAATACCCACTTCCTCCTGTACCACCGCAAACTCCACCATACCTCCACCACGATCGCCATATCAACCATCACCTGCATAGTGCTTGCTACTGCCCTAACCACCTTCAAAACCACCATATATCCCACCTCAAGATCAATATCCACAACCACCAGCATATAAATCACCCCCACCACGTCCACCATAATGTTTTCCTTCCCCTATACATAGAAAATCTTGACCGGAATCTTTAAAGATATAGTACGACCATCATACCCAGATTTCATATTGAGTTAACACTTCGATATCTCTACCCTATGAAAACGCTTCACATCTTATTCCGAGTTTCTCCTAATAATATACTGATGCTTTTTACAGGAATTTACAATTTTTGTGAAACACTTAGTCGTCATAGTATTGACCCTCTTGTGATCCAAATGTGAATTAGATCACTGCGTCCTTTGGTCCTACTTAGATCTATTACATTTGGCACTCCACCCGTGAATACTCTCATCACAACAGAAGACCATAAAAGGGGAATAGACACTCACTTAGTAAATTTTGCTGCAATTGTTCTTACATCATCTCCTAGATTTTAGTGTTTCAGACCACTTGAAGTACATTCAACAACCTTCTTTTAGAAACTTCTAAAATAACAAATACTAGGAGAGATACAAATCATAATAAGATTTTTCACGTCACGGTTAGCCAATTCATACCACTTGATTACATCAACAAAAAACCCCCTTCTAATTAGAAACTTCTATAAGAAAGGATACTAGGAGATAGAAAATAATCATAAGATTTTTCACATCACGGGGTAAACCCAAAAATGTAGATTTACTAAAATATGTATATATATATAGTTGTGTGTATGTGTGTGTGTGTGTGAGGTATATTATATTAAATCAATCAGAGTATTTTTTGGTTTACAGAGAAATAAATAGGAAAACCTAAACTAAGAATATCCGAACACCTAAAATTTCGGGCTCCACTACCTCAACACAATCGATGCTATGGGGGGGGGGGGTGTGGGGTCCCTAACTTAAAGACTATACTCAAACTTTTTTAGCTCCAAAATGGAATTGCGTTCATAATTTAAGAGGCACAAAATTATCAGTTTTGAGAAATATGGTCTACATTCTCCGTCCATCATTAGCTAAAGGTAATATGAAAACGAATTCTTACCTTATCGAAACTTTTTTTACTTCTCTATTGTTGTACTTCTTTTTTCGCTTGGGATGTTTTATTTTTCAATTTCCAGTTTTTCTATCTATTTTTCTTCATTTTCTTTTGCTATCTCCTCACCGAGCAGTTAAAATATTTTCTAATTTTAAACCGTTCTTTTTCTAACATTAAGGCTTTAAATTGTCACCGATTTGCTATCCCCAGATTAGAAAATATTATCCTTATTTTTTAATCCTTCATTCGTTTTTCAAATATTTTTTTTCATCTATTGCATATTCTTCCTTTCATTGATACTTATGTCGTGTTTAATAATTCTAGATTATTTATTTTAACCATCGTGTGTAAGAATTTCATTCTAGCTCCTAAAGTATCTGTTTTTCTCTTCTCCAACGTTTTATTATTTTGAACTAAGGGTTCTTGTATTTGTAAATATAATTTTCTTAGTTCCTTCTTTCCTTCCATGTTTATGTTCCGTTAATAAAAGTCTCTAAATTATCATGTTATTCATCCTATACCAACTATTACATCTTGTCAATTTTGCCATTAATTTCTAGTTATACTTTTTCTTTATTTTGTTTCTTCTACTTCTGTTGTCATACTACTAAATTCATTTCTTATAACTATCGTATTTTATTTCATATTCATAGATGTTTGTAGCTGTTTCCTCCTTAAATTCTTATATTCTTAAGTCCTTATTTCTTCCGTTAAATTTTGTAACCATAATTTTACTGTTCCTATAGTGTTCTTTCTACAGATCCTGGTGTTTTCTGTAATTCCTATTTTGGTTTCATCTATTAATTTTTTTGATATATATCTCATCCATAATTGCAATTGTTTTATTTATTTTCGACAATCTACAACAGTCCTAATTCTAAAAATGTTGTTCAGTTGTTGATTTAGGTGTCCATTTAATAATCTTTTATCCCTAACCTTTTTTTTCCTATCATCATGCTTCCTAACTTATATCATAATATGTGGATTTGGTATTTTGGATTTTTTACCTTCATGTACGAGGTTTTCCTTCCGTCTATATCTCCTGTTTTGTTTCTACATTTTTTGTATTACTATATGTCTAAAAGTTCTGTATATTTTTTCACTTATCTCTGTGTTTTTCCTTCTAATCATCGTGAAATCAAGATAATCTAACCACTCTTCAGAAGTAAAATTGATGATATCACCATAATTAGAAGAACAAAACTCAGAGATAAGTGAAACATATACAGAAGTTTTAGACAATATAGATACTACAAACTGTAAGAAATAAATATGGAGACATAGACATGAATGAAAAACTAGTACATCAGGAGTAAAAATTCAAAATACCTAATCCAAATATTAAATGTAAGTTTGAAAATATTATAGGGAACAATTTTGGGATAAAAGATTAAATAATGGACACTAAACCAACAGCTGAACAAATTTTCTAGATTTAGATTGATAGCAAATATAATACACATTCAATTATAATGGCATATATATCCAACACAATTAATAATACACAATATGAATGCCAGCAACCACCTATATATATAGAAAGAACATATGAACAGTAAACTTATGGTTACAAATTACGGAGAAAGTATAAATAATTTAAGAAATCATAAAAATTTCAATGGAGAAACAACTCAACAGCTATGGACCTATTAAATAAATAAGAATATCTATAAGAACTGACTTTATTAGTATGACACAGCAAGGTAGAAGAACAAAATAAAGAAAAGTTAAAAGATAGAAATTTCATGGCAAATTGGCATATGTAATATGGTCATAGATGAATAGACATGTGCATTTAGATAATATTATTAAAAGGAACATATAACATTGGAAAAAGTAATGTAAATCAGAAAATTATATTTTTACAAATTATCAGAACCCTTTTGTTTCCAACTAATAAAAGTTTGAACGAAGCCGAATTTAACAATACATAGTAGCTATATGAATTCTACAACGATGGTGGAGATTTAGAACAATTAATTCAAAAGAAATTTTGGCGCTTCTCCGACATCACATCTTTATATTCTCTTTAAAATCTTTTCATGGCCAGTGGAATACCAACCTCCTTGACATTGTCCTTCTAACAACCTTTAAATGGTGGCTATGAACGTCGGCTATCCTTTTTTAGGTCCTTCATAATTCTTATAACAAACAATTGGGCATGTGCTTTCTTCTATGCCACATTGACTAGGGGTACCATGCATGAACCTTCCCGCTCCATGACCAAGAATCATTGGATGTAGGGATCCATCATCGCATGACACTTTTGGAAAAATTCTTGCCCTAGAATGACATCAAATATATCTAAAGAAGATGTGGTGAAGTTATTCTTACCTTGACACTTACCCAACGTGATGCTTACTCTTTTGGAAACTCCAAACAGGGGAGTTAGGTGTGCATTTACCTTTCTTGATGCACGTGTTGTTTGTATTGTAACTTATCCCCAACCTTGTTTTCGCGTTTTGTTCATAATGTTCGGCTTCAGAAACAGAGTCTAGAATGGCACAATTTTTTCATCCATTGATGTAGATGTCTACAATTTGTGTGTTATAATTTTCAGACTTTTTCCTCTACTTTGCAATATCCCCGCATAGCCCGACCATGGCTAGCTGCAATTTGCCCGCATCCTTCCATTTCTCTTACGAGTCCTTCTCTTTACGCTCGTAGGATTGAACTTAGCATAACCACGAAGTCCACCACA